>JAOWBW010001316.1:56891-239209 GCA_026119855.1 Campanula takesimana | reverse complement strand
TTTTTACTTTTATACCTACATCTCAAGTCCAGCAACTTTAGCTTGCTAAGTTGCCCTATTTGATGAGGGAAGGACACAATAACAGAACCCGTAAAATTCAGAATTTCCAATTCCGTTAGCCTTATGAATTCTGACATCACGCCTTGACCAACAAATATACGTTCAAGAGACAACATCCGCAGTTTGTCAAGAATTGAGGTGCCAAAGAAGGATCATCATTTTTTTCATCCATCTGATAGGACCCAAAAAGTGTGAGCACTTTCCAGAACTCTCAGTTCTTGCGTCTGCTCAGAACGTATTTAATACCAGATAGGTCCTTATGATGTAGAGGCACCTCCATTAGAAGCTTGAGCTTTTGTAATCAATGTCAGTACTGCCTATACCGGCATCATCTTCTTTATTCCAAATGTGCATGTATAATCTGTCACTTTCTTCCTTCACTGTCGAGACAATGGAAAGACACACACCTCTAACAACATCATGCATTTTGATGGATGTGTTTTTACACATCAATATTGAATACATTCGGTCTTTCTTGGAGCTAATCTTCAGGTATTTTAGTGTTTTAATGGCTGTTTTGAGTGTCTTTGAGTACAGGAAACTGTTGAAAAATGGAGAAATTGTGCCTGAAAAGCAGAGAAAGGACCTGAGGGGAATTTCGGAGAACCCAGGCGGAGGACTATTACAGGAATTAAGGAAGAAAAAAGAAGACTTCTGAGGAAAATGGAAGGAGCGCACGCCCTCATATAGAGGAGCGCGCGCCCTCTTTGATCAGAAGGTTGGTTTTATAAAGTCAGAAGGGTGCGCACGCCCCATCCATCCTAGTGCGCGCGCCCCGTGGATCAGAGGTCGGATTTGTGAAGTTGAATAGGGTGCGCACGCTCCCTTTCTCATAGGGCGCGCGCCCCCTCCTCCGATGCAGATTTTTGAAGATGTCCTCAGTGGTTTAGGATTGTTTTTCCTTTCCTTATTTTAGGATATTGTACCCTAATAAAAAAGAACACAGCAGCGGCCGTTAGGATTTCTTAGGCATTATTTTTCTCTGGGTTTGGAGAACGTGAAACGAAGACGAAGTATTTTCTTTTTGAGATTCAAGATCCAGGTTTTATGTTCTTAATTTTATTACTTGTATTCATTATGTTGAATATGAGTAGTTAAGTTCTTAATTCATGGGTTGATGTAAAACACTATCTAGTTCTATGTTATAAACGTTTTTATTCATATTGATTTCATTCTAGTTGTTCAAAGTATTTTAATTAAGTTTTAGGGTTTCAATAATTGAACTAGTCATTATTGGCATTTTTAACAATTTAGGGTTTTAACTCCGCCATTGATTTGGGGATTAAAGCGTAGACCAATGCTTTGAGTAATTTATCTATTTGATGCCGTGATAGAAATCAAGTGGGTGTAGGTTTATTTGTTCTTTAGATCGTAATAACTCTTTAAATAATTACATGGACTTGATTTGCGAAGTGTGATTAGATAGAGAGAAAAAGATTGTAATCCGCCGCCTCACCGTCCCAATCTTTACAGAAGTGAACGAACCCTGGAATGAATCAATAAATTTATTTCAAAATAACATAGAATGATGATAGTGTGAAATCCATCCCGTGAATACTTTAATCTGTTTACTTCGTTACTAGTTGATCATTGCTTTGTTAATTTAGTATTTAATTTCAGTCTTTAGTAATAAAATAAATCAAATCAAAACACCCCTTGGTTACTCTTTACATTAATTAAATCAACTTGTTTATCCACGAGTTTCTGTGGTTCGACCCTTACTTTTGTATACTGCTGCTTCGGCACTTGTACACTTGCAATGTATTTTTATTACACGAGGATTTTATCCATCAAGTTTTTGGTGCCGTTGCCGGGGACTTGTTGTGATTTACAAGTTAATTTAATCGCTGTATGTTTGGTAGACGTTCATTGGATCCCCAGTTGGTCCCTTTGAACTATAATATTGATAGACTTGATAGGGGCATTCCCTCTATTAGTGAGTCTGAATCTGAAGCTTCTGTCACCGAGACAGAGGTAGTTTTAAGTGAATTGGAAACTTCTTCCATGGAGGGAGAAGAAATTGAAGTAATAATGGCAAACCATTAATGAAGAATATGCTAGGCCAAGGTTGACACATCGGTGTCGTGCATTGTCTTGACTGATGCAGCTAAGACCTATGAGGCAAAGGGCCATTATTTTAGTCAGTTGCCTAAGTTCCAGGGTCTTCCTGGTGAGGATTTTTTGAACTTTTTGAGAGAATATATGATGATTGTGTCGGGATTCCCAGTCAAGAAGGGAGTTACTGACGAACAATTAAGGCTTAAATACTTCCCTTTTGCTCTTCAAGGGGCAGCCAAAACTTGGCTCCTGTTACTTCCTGCTAGAAGCATTACTACTTGGGATGAGTTGCACGATATTTTTCTTAAGAAATTTTTCCCACATGCCACTTTAGCCACCTTTAGACAGAAAATTATAGGATTTACTCAAGATCAAGGTGAGCCATTCCATAAGGCATGGGATAGATTTAAAATGTTACAAGTGCAATGATGGGCCCCCCATCATGCTTTTCCTGAGGCCCTTTTACATCAAACATTTTATGGGGGGTTGACTGCAGCTGACCAGGCTATGGTCGACAATGCAGCAGGTGGCTTTTTAGGAGCCAAAACTGTTGCTCAAACTCAAGATTTATTGAGATGTTAGGAGCCAATTCTCAAGAAAAAGGCTCTAGAGGGAAACCTAGAGGGAGTGCATGAATTAAGTGGTGTAGATGAGTTTGCTAGACAGGTAGCCTTGATGAACAAAATTTGGCAAAATTTAACATGAATATGGGTTCATCAAGTGCTAATGTGGTATCTGATTTCTAGTGAGTTATAGACGTTTGCATCTATAAGTGTTTTGATACATTACTATTCTCCATGGTTCTTATTAAGACTTAATAAATATTTTGTTCTCTGGTTCTAAAGAAATTATCAAGGATTAGTTTGCTCACTCATTATGAAAGGCAATTTTCTACAAAGGAAACCATAACAATAGATCAAAGCTTTCATCAAGTGTAGGACAATGCTTCTAATTATAGTTCAATTGAGCAGAATTATGAACATTTCCAGAAGGAGGGAATTGGTAACTAATAAACTATCTACATAAGGAACTGCATTCATTCGTTAAGCTGTTGAGAATTGCATCATTTTTGTGAAGGTGCTCAACAGGGAAATGTTTCTGTGATAGAAGAAGACTAAATGTTAAATCCTTAAATCATTTGAAGTCTGAAAGTTTAATTGTTACATTAGATTTGCAACAAGATCATGATGAAAGATCTGCTAGGCTATCAAGAAAGTAGAGGAAAACAAAGAGAATTAGGCTCCGTTTGTTTCGCGTAAAATAACTTCCGGAAAATATTTTCCCCATTTTCCGGTGTTTGTTACGCACGGAAAATGAGGAAAATATTTTCCGGAAAATGGTTTTCCTTCTTTTCTAAGTAAAATGACTTACGGATTTTTACTAAGTAAATCATTTTCCGGAAAATGTTAACTCTCTCGCTCACACCCAACTCTCCATAAAACCCCACCCTACCCACTACACCTCTAACACCACCCTCTTCATCCATCCTATCCACCACCCCCACCACCCCAACACCCACCCCCACCCTACCCCACCACCCCACCCCCACCCTACCCCCGACCCCACCAAAAAAAAAAAAAAAACTTTTCACTCATATTAAAAAAAAAAAAAAATGAATATCTCCACCACCCCCCACTACCCCAACACCCACCCCACCCCCACCCAACCCCACCAAAAAAAAAAAAAAAAAAACTTCTTTTCACTCATATTAAAAAAAAATTGAACATCTCCAACTACCTCAGCCCAACCCCACCCCACCAAAAAAAAAAAAAAATCTTTTCACTCATATTAAAAAAAAATGAACATCTCCACCACGCCCAACTACCCCACCACCCACCCCACCCCACCCCACCCTACCCCACCACCCACCCCACCCAAAAAAAAACTTCTTTTCACTCATATTAAAAAAAAAAATGAACATCTCCACCAGCCCTAACTACCCCAGCACCCCACCCACCCACCCCCACCCCCACCCCACAAAAAAAAAAAAACTTCTTTTCACTCATTAAAAAAAAAAAAAGAACACCTCCACCCCCCTCCACCCCCCTACTACCCCCACCTACCCCCACCACCCCACCCACCCACCCACACCCTCCCCCCCCCCCAAAAAAAAATAAATAAATTAAAGGCCGAGGTTCCAAAAGATATTGGGGAGGCTCTAAAAGACATTGGGGATAATTTTCTCTCTCTGTCTTTCTTTCTTTCATTTTATTTTCTTTTTGTTTGCTATTTATTTTGTTGTTCCGAGATGGTTTTGGTCTAATCCCCATCACATTTTATTTTTATTTTAATAAAATTTAGGGGGCTTTTTGCCCTTTTCATTTAAAAAAAAAAATTGAACGTATTTTAGGAAAGAGTACTTACCAATGAAATACCCAAAAAGAAAATTAGTGCAAGGTGTTTTGAGACGGATGGAGAATTACTTAATGAGTTGGACCTTTAATACAAAAGGTTGTCGGCTGCAGTGTATACAAAAGAAAGAGCCACAGTTCAGTTTCGACTGCCAAAAGTTGTGAAAAGGAGGAAAATTCTTTAGAGAATACTCCCTACGTCCCGAAAATTTGTTTCATTTTGACTTTTATAGTAAACATAAATGATATCGATCTAATAATTCTAGTGAAATTCTAAAAATTGTAATCGACAAATCATTAAGTTATTTATCAATAACAAATAATTACTTTATTGTGATCTTCAGATTGACACCAATACTAGGTGAATGTTTACTTATTTTTACCATAAAATCAAAACGGGACAAACTTTCCAGGACAAAACGAGTATAATTTGTACGGTAGACATGTACTCCCTCCGCCCCACCCGAATTAGGATTTTTGGGTGGGCACGGGGATTAAGGAAAAAATGTTAGTGGAGTAGGTGTTGTGAGTATGAAAAGTGAAGTAGGAGAGAGAAAGTGGGTAGAGAATAGTGAGTGGAAAGTTGTTGTGAGTGTGAATATGATTCCATTCAATAAATCACTTCCATTTTGGGGTGTCCTAATTCGAATGGGACAACCAAAATGGAAATTTGTCCTAATTCGAGTGAGACGGAGGGAGTATATTAAAATACTGCAGTACTTTGAAATTGGCCTGATATTTTTAGTTTAAACTTACCATTTTCTACTAATCTTAAAGTTTTTAAATGATCTGTGGTATCAAACTGTCTACTATTGTTTAAATCAGATGCAACATCAAATTTCCACTGTTTACAAGTGTTAGGATTTAGGTCCCAAACACAATTGCTAGATTGATAAAGATGAAAGCACAAAATAACAAAATAGCAAGAACGAAACAAAATTGAAAAATAGATGAACACAAGAGATTTTACGTGGTTCACCAACTTGGCTACGTCCACGGGCGACGGAGAATCAATTCACTATAATCAAGAAGAGTACAAGGAGAATCAATGTGGAAACCTTTCACACAATCTCACAATCTCTAACAATAGTGAATAACCTAGCTTTTCTATCAATCTCTCTCAAGGATCTATACAAAGTCACTCACTAGAATAGGTCTGGAGGCTTGTTTATATTTATACACAAGATATAAACCCAACCCTAAAAGAATAGGAGTCCAAAACTCGTCCAAAATATGTTTCCTATTTGAATTCGGAAACCCTGTCCCAACACACTTGTGCGGCCACCCAAAACTACATGAGCGGTCGCCCAAACAATCTGTCAGCAACCGGTGCAATTTTGGCCAAGTTTGGGCGGTCGCCTGTCCTACCATGGGCGGCCACCGACTCATGCTGAAGCGTTGAAGCTTCGTCATCCTTCTTCGTTGCAAGACCATTCTAATCAAGCCCGAATTGAGAGTCACCGTCAACAATTCTCCACCTTGACGATCAATTCCCGAAAAGCTAGTACATCAAGAGAACATCTCTATCTCCGCCGCCCCGCACCTACGGGCCTCAATGACTACTAACACCAACTAAGTTCAATAACTTCTTGAACTTAGCAATCAACTTTGTCATAGGCATATTTTCAGTCTCGGTGGTAGACAACTCCGTGACATCCAGCAATCCAGATTTCCAAATAACCGCAGAACCAACAAGACAAAATACATACTCCAATGTAGATTTTCTATAAACAAGATAACCGCCCCAATCTGAATCACCATTCCCAACAAAACCATCATTTCTCTTTCCATACACAATGCACACACAAGCATTTGAATACGGATCCCGTGACACATCATCTTTAGACTTGGGACTATCTAAAGAAGATAACCATTTCACTTGGTAAGCGTCATTGATATCTATTGCAGCTACAAGAATGCCATCGACATAAACAAGATAACTTAATGTGCCATCACTACAAACCATCAAGTAAACACAACAATCATATCCACTCCTAGCATAACCATGGGTAACAATAAAAGTGTCGAACCTTTTATAACACTGTCGAGTTGACTGCTCCAAATCATACAGGGACCTCTCTAACAGGCAAACATGATCCTTACCCTCGACAACAAACCCTTCAGGCCGGCGCATGTAGATCTCTACCTCAAGCACTAGATCTCGCATCGCCTCAATGCTCAAAAAGTTGTGAATAGATAAGTGTCTAACAACCGGCCAAAACCACATGAGCGGTCGCCCAAACAATCTGTCAGTAACCGGTGCAATTTTGGCCATGTTTGGGCGGCCGCCGGTCCTACCATGGGCGGCCGCTGACTCATGCTGAAGCGCTGAAGCTTCGTCTTCCTTTTTCGTTGCAAGACCATTCTAATCAAGCCCGAATTGAGAGTCATCCTCAACAACAAGTTTAATTAACACTTAACATTATCAAACGGGATGCAGATAACACATACACAGGAGGCTGATCTACGACATTTTATCGCAGTTAACATGTCGTTCTTGTTGATCTGGTGTATCAAAATGTCTGTTGTTTACGAGTTTAATTAACACTTAATGCTACTCCGTCTATCCCGGAATAAATGTCATAATTGACAAGTCAATATTTTAAGTTTTTAGTTATGTTTCCTTGATTGCCCCAATCTATTCATGTAACACCCCGAATTTCAGAGTATTATAACATCCTTTAGATAATATAAATCCGTCCCCAACATAAAAGAATAACGGTCATAAACTACAATTCAAATCTCCACGACTAGTATCTCTAACCACAATTCAAAATAAATAACGGAAGCGTAATAATTGTCTTTCAAAACTAACGACTAGTAACCACCGTCCATAAAACCTCTCGTCATCAATGATCTTCAACTTCACCTTAACAACGTTCTTCTCGTCCTTTGAAATCCTCCACCTACTTATTACCTGAAGAACAATAATTATGGAAGGGGTGAGCGAACAATGCTCAGTAAGTTCATACGGGATCTCTCCGGGTTCTAAGGAGAGATGACCGGAAGAACGAAACAACAATAATATTTTCAAAGATAAGCTTTCATAAAATATCAAGTTAAACCGTTAATTTCAAGACAGTTAACAATTAAGCTTTTCAATACGAAATGTGGCATTTACTTTCAAGTTCGTCAATTCCAAGATAACGTCACCATTTCAGGTGCAATGCCTGATCAGGGCATTTAAGTAAGATTTATCATGATAATCAACTACTTCAATAAGCAGTATAAAAGTCTAGTCCTTTTTCATTTCAACTAGATTAATCTACTTAGTCCTTTTCATATCAGACTAAGCGAACGTCTATACCAAATTAAGATATAGCAAAGTTTCAACACGTCTATACCAAATTAAGATATAGCAAAGTTTCAACTTAGTGTCCAAGGTACAAGAACACCATACAATTTCAAAGTTACTTTCGATACCCATTGATTTAAGATATGTCAAAGGGTGAGAGCATTTAAAAGGCGTTCACAACTTTTAAGAATGCAAAACGTTACCGCCACATGGTAACAACTCATGAAAGAATATAAAGGAATCCTACATTAAAGGATTGAGACATTCAAGGACTAAGGAACATAATCCCTTACCTTGGCTTGCATTAATCTTCTTTGCAATACCACGCGCACGTATCTGCAATCACGCGAAATAACTTTCTTAGACAAAAGTAACACTTATTTACTTCCGTCCCCAAAATACTTTACTTGTTCTTATTATTAACCTATGAGTCATTCTCTTTAACTCCTTTTAAGGTCAATATATGATCTAGGGTTTCTCACATTACCCAATTTTATTTATACCCAAATTACCCTTTTTGGTTTACCAAAATACCCCTAGGGTTTTACCATAATGTCCCTAGGGTTTACCATTTTCACTTCCCCATTCTAATTTCAATTACTACTTTCTAGTATCCAATTTCATTCACTATGTTCATAGCCTATACAAACACACACATACACTGTTCATACCTTTTTAGTATAAATAACACACACAACACACACGCACACACACTTCTGCACTACACACGCACACACACATAAACAGTGCACAAACACACACATCCTATTACACATACACACACACTGTTGCACACCCATACACACACAGTACACACACTAGCACAACCGCACACACACACACACACATATTCCCTTTTCTTCCTCCCCTTAATTCCATTCAACAAACCCTAGTTCATCAATAGCTTTTAGGGTTTTTAGATTATAACCTTAATGATTCAACTAAAAAGAGTAGGCGATTTAAGGTTACCTTTGATGAATGGCTTGGCTCCCCTTTTTCTTTCTCTTCTTCCTTCTTTCTTTCTTTCTTTCTCTCTTCTCTCGCGCCTCCGCTCTCTCTCGCGGTTGCGATCTCTCTGCTCTCCCGTCTTTCTTTTCTTTCTTTTGTTAATAATAATAATGCTAGGGTAATTAGGAGAGTATATATATTTTAGGGTTTCTAATTTCCCTAATTAAAAGGAATTCAAAAAAAATCTAATGGGTTTTAATTCTCTTGGGCCCGAAGTTAAATCTAATGTCTCTTCTAATTAATTAAGCTCAACTAAATAAAAGATATTTACCATTAAAATAATTAAGCCATAAGGCCGGGTATTACATTCTTACCTCCTTAAAAGGGTTTGGTCCTCCAAACCAAACGCACGTCATTCTGAAAATAGCTCGGGATACGTCTCTCGCATTTCGCTCTCAAGCTCCCACGTAGCTTCTCTTTCAGTGTGGTTGCTCTATTGCACCTTCACATAAAGAATCACTATTTTCTTCAAATCTGGTCCTTGCGATCAACAATCTTCTTAGGCTTTTCATCATAGTTCAAATCAGTGCGAACTCTAAGCTGCTTATACTCGATCACATGACTTGGGTCAAGAATGTACTTTCTTAACATTGTTACATGAAACACGTTATGCACTCCTGCTAATACCGGCGGTAAGGCTAATTTATAAGCCACTGCCCCAACTCTTTCCAAAATTTCGAATGGTCCCACGTACCTCGGGCTTAACTTCCCGCGAATACCAAATCTCATAATTCCTTTTGTTGGCGAGATCTTCAAAAATACTCGATCCCCGATTTGAAATTCTAAACTACCAGATCCATTGCTATATGTTCCCACTTGGTAACGACTATAGTAGTTCAGCAGGTTTTTGGTGCTCACTTTTCACTTGTTGACCCACCAAATATCTTGACACAAATTCCGACCCATCTCCCTTCATGTGGTTCCACCAATATGATTCTCTCAACTCTCTATACATCTTTGTACTTCCCGGATGTACATAAAACCTCGAACAGTGGGCTTCATTTAGAATCTCTCTTTTGATATCTTCATTGCTTGGTACCCAAATCCTTGATTGGAACCTCACAATCCCACCTTCTCATACACGAAAGTCTTTCCCTTTACCTTCCGTGATCTTTGCACGTATCTTGATTACTTCTTCATGCTGTCTTAATTCTATCCAAAAGAGTAGGTTGTACACTCAAATGTGCCATATACCCTTGAACTCTTACTTTCATACCTAACACTTCAACGCGGTTCCATGCAGTTACCTCCTTAGGCTTTAACGTCGCTAGGGTTCCATGATTCTTCATACTTAGCGCGTCCGCCACCTTATTAGCTTTCCCAAGATGGTATAGGATTTCACAATCATAGTCCTTTAATAATTCGAGCCATCTCCTTTGCATCATATTAAGCTCCTTTTTGAGTGAAGATATACTTAAGACTCTTATGATCCGTGTAAATCTGGCACGTAGTCCCACATAAGTAATGTCTCCAAATCTTCAATGCGAAAACTACCGCAGCTAATTCCAAATCATGAGTCGGGTAGTTATTTTCATGGAGTTTCAATTGCCTCGATGCGCAGGTTATAACCTTGTCATTCTGCATTAACACGCAGCCTAATCCTTAAATCGACGCATCATTATATACCACAAATCCATTTGATTCAGAAGGTAATGTAAGAACTGGTGCAGACACCAATCGTCTCTTTAACACTTGGAAATTCTTTTCGCACTCGTCTGACCAAGCGAACCTTGCTCCTTTTTGGGTTAGCCTTGTTAACGGTACAGATAACTTAGAGAAACCTTCAACGAATCTCCTATAATAACTAGCCAATCCCAAGAAACTCCTTATTTCATTAACAGTAGTGGTTCCTTCCCAATTTATGATAGCTTCTTTTTTGTTGAGTCCACTGCTACTCCATCCTTTGATACCACATGTCCTAATAATGCTACTTTCCCCTACCAAAATTCACACTTCTTGAACTTAGCATATAATTGTTGTTCTCTTAAAGTTTGCAGCACTAACTTCAAATGCTCTTCATGATCTTTCTTAATCTTTGAATATACTAAGATGTTGTCAATGAACACTATGACACACTTGTCCAGGAATTTTTGAAATATCCTATTCATCAGTCCCATAAATGCAGCAGGCGCATTAGCCAATCCGAATGGCATCACCAAAAACTCATAGTGACCATACCTTGTCCTAAAGGCCGTCTTTGCAATATCTTCATTTCTCACCCTTAACTGATGATAACTAGACCCCAAATCTATTTTCTAAAAGTGGCACGCTCCTCGAAGTTGGTCAAACAAATCTTCTATTCTTGGTAACGGGTACTGATTTCTTACCGTCACACGATAAGATACACATTCTCATCGATCCATACTTCTTCTTTACCAACAACACCGGTGCACCCCATGGTGGTACACTTGGTCTTAACAAAACAAACCCTTTTCCAACAATTCTTGTAGTTGTTCCTTTAATTCTTTCAATTCTGTCGGAGCCATCCTGCACGGCGCCTTTGATATTGGTGCGGTTTCTGGTACTAATCTATAGAGAACTCCACCTCATCTCTCCGGTGGTATACCAGGCAAATCTTCTTGAATACATCTTCAAAATTTCTAATTATAGACAAAGATTCAATACTAACTTCCTTTTTGGTCATTCTCGCTAATGTAGGCCAAAAATCCATCACAGCCCTTTCTTGACAATTTGCAAGCTTTCATCACCGAAATAAAATCTAATCTAGTCCTAGGCCCGTGCCTTGGAACCTAAACTCTTTTCCAGACGATAATCTGAAGTAAACTTCCTTCTTAAAACAATCCACATGGCATGGTATGCAGCTAACCAGTCTATTCCCAAGATTACATCGAATTCACCAACCTCCAATTCGATCAAATCGACTTCCAAATTTTATTTTGTCTTGGTTCCATCCTCCAGAACTCCCTTTAGACATAGTTATTTCCTTGAGTTAACATCAAGAACTCAGCCATTTTGGCATTACGGATACTCGCCGAATAATATGATACTTTCCGTGCTATCATGAAAATGAGACATTTTTCACGCACTCTCATACCATCAATGCTTATCATCTTTCATGTTATACGTGTATATCATCCCTACATATTATCATTCGAATCATAGGTCGTGTACTAGACCACTGGTCGTTTCAATAGACTGACTTCCTTTCCATTAGTCAATTTCACTAGTCTTATTGGTCGATTCATTAGACCATTTCTATCTCATTGATCACCTCCATAGACCATTATCTCTTACTTGATCGGTTTATTTGGCCATTCTTACTTTAGTTGTCATTTCCCTAGACTTAATTACTAATCGCAGGTCGATCCACTAGACCCTTACTATTTTCACCGGTCATTCCAATAGACCATTTTCACTTTCGTTGGTCGCTTCACTTGACCACTATTGTTCACACTTGGCTGTCCCACTAAACCAATTAATATTTATGGTTTTTTCACTCGAACCATACTTTCTTGTTCTAGGTTAGTTCACCTGCTAACAATACTCATTATTTACATATATATGTCGTCTCAATAGACTAATCATTCAAATAGAGTCACACACTAGACCTTTGGTCGTTTCAATGAACCAATACTACTTCATTAGTCAACTTACTATACTCCTTGGTCGCCTCTTTAGACTTTAACATTTCCCATAGGTCATTCAATAGACCATCACTTATTTTCATTAGTCGACTTTAGTGGACTCTTTGGGTTTCATTAAACCATAACTATTCACTTTGGTCATTTCAATAGACCATTACTTCCTTGGTAAGTCGTTTCACTTGACTTAATCATATCACAGTCATTTCACTAGACCGTTTTCACTTTTCGTTAGTCTTTTCATTAGACCACATTTACTTTCATAGGTGGTTTGAATAGACCCTTATTACTTTCATTTGGCCATTTCACTAGACCATACTTTCATTCATTAGTCATTTCAACAGACTATACTTTCTTGTTCTTGGTTAACACACATTTTTAACACTACAGAACATAATTGAAATCACAAAACTTTTAGGAATCATATAAGAGAAAATCACTTTTATTAATAAATGGAATATGTTCACAATTAAAACGATTTCAAAGTAAAGAAAAGATACTCAATTGAGTCTTCAAACTACTACTAGTTACTTCTACTAGCAATGAAAATTTAAAAGTATTCGTTGTCCCACCTTCCAACTTTCCTAGACCTTCCTCTAGGTCTCCCACTTGACACTTTTGGAGCCTACTTCACTTTGTTCTTGGATCCATTTGGTCTTCTCTAGACCTTTGGTTGGTACTTCTTGTGGCTCATCATCATCAATTATGATTGGGGTAGCTTCATTCCCCTCTATGATAACATTTACTTCCTCAATTTCAACTTCGGCTACCAATTCTTCTTCATTTGGAGCCTCATTGCCTATAGGGCCATTGTTTCTTTCTCTACGACTATAGTTGCCTTTAAACATTACACTTCATCAAACCATATATAGACTTGTTCTCTAGTCTGCTCAAGGTATCTCTCAGTGACACTAAGATCTTCTTTATACCTTTGCAATTTTGTCTTTGTCTCTTCCAATTCTTTTTAGTGCTTTTCAATTCGTCCTTGGCGTTTTTCAATTCTTTCCAGTTTTGCACCAATTTATCATACGTGAAGCCAAATCTCTCCCTTTCAACTTCCGCTTTCTCGCGTAACTTTTCTTTCCTTCCTTTAGTCCTTTGATCCCCAAAACATAATGTTGGATCAACTTTCTTCTTAGGGCTACATGTCTCCAAAACATCCTTGATTTGCTAGGTCCGTCCATGATTTACAATGAAACAAACCGCTATTAGAATCACATAAACCTCATAATGTGTTCATTCTTAATGAAGAGACAACATTCATTCACAATCATTCAAGATTATTCCCAAGTATATACTTATACTCCTCTACAAATCTCACTTTAGGTTCTTTTCCAAAATAGTAAGTTTCTATATTTGGAAAGTTCCCTAACTTAGAAAGTTTCCTAATTTAGAAAGTTTCCTAATTTAGGAAGTTGTAAGTTTCCTAAAATGGTAATTCTCCAAAAATACTATCTTCCTTATCAGAGTTCTAAAGCCCAATCTATGTTAAGTACTATTTATCCTCATAGTCTTAACTTCTTTCTATAGTCTCCCATGTAAACCTAAACCGGAGCTCTGATTACCAACTGTAACACCCCGAATTTCAGAGTATTATAACATCCTTTAGATAATATAAATCCGTCCCCAACATAAAGGAATAACGGTCATAAACTACAATTCAAATCTCCACGGCTAGTATCTCTAACCACAATTCAAAATAAATAACAGAAGCGTAATAATTGTCTTTCAAAACTAACGACTAGTAACCACCGTCCATAAAACCTCTCGTCATCAATGATCTTCAACTTCACCTTAACAACGTCTTCTCGTCCTTTGAAATCCTCCACCTACTTATTACCTGAAGAACAATAATTATGGAAGGGGTGAGCGAACAATGCTCAGTAAGTTCATACGGGATCTCTCCGGGTTCTAAGGAGAGATGACCGGAAGAACGAAACAACAATAATATTTTCAAAGATAAGCTTTCATAAAATATCAAGTTAACCGTTAAGTTCAAGACAGTTAACAATTAAGCTTTTCAATACGAAATGTGGCATTTACTTTCAAGTCCGTCAATTCCAAGATAACGTCACCATTTCAGGTGCAATGCCTGATCAGGGCATTTAAGTAAGATTTATCATGATAATCAACTACTTCAATAAGTAGTATAAAAGTCTAGTCCTTTTTCATTTCAACTAGATTAACCTACTTAGTCCTTTTCATATCAGACTAAGCGAACGTCTATACCAAATTAAGATATAGCAAAGTTTCAACACGTCTATACCAAATTAAGATATAGCAAAGTTTCAACTTAGTGTCCAAGGTACAAGAACACCATACAATTTCAAAGTTACTTTCGATACCCATTGATTTAAGATATGTCAAAGGGTGAGAGCATTTAAAAGGCGTTCACAACTTTTAAGAATGCAAAACGTTACCGCCACATGGTAACAACTCATGAAAGAATATAAAGGAATCCTACATTAAAGGATTGAGACATTCAAGGACTAAGGAACGTAATCCCTTACCTTGGCTTGCATTAATCTTCTTTGCAATACCACGCGCACGTATCTACAATCACGCGAAATAACTTTCTTAGACAAAAGTAACACTTATTTACTTCCGTCCCCAAAATACTTTACTTGTTCTTATTATTAACCTATGAGTCATTCTCTTTAACTCCTTTTAAGGTCAATATATGATCTAGGGTTTCTCACATTACCCAATTTTATTTATACCCAAATTACCCTTTTTGGTTTACCAAAATACCCCTAGGGTTTTACCATAATGTCCCTTGGGTTTACCATTTTCACTTCCCCATTCTAATTTCAATTACTACTTTCTAGTATCCAATTTCATTCACTATGTTCATAGCCTATACAAACACACACATACACTGTTCATACCTTTTTAGTATAAATAACACACACAACACACACGCACACACACATAAACAGTGCACAAACACACACACCCTATTACACATACACACACACTGTTGCACACCCATACACACACAGTACACACACTAGCACAACCGTACACACACACACACATATTCCCTTTTCTTCCTCCCCTTAATTCCATTCAACAAACCCTAGTTCATCAATAGCTTTTAGGGTTTTTAGATTATAACCTTAATGATTCAACTAAAAAGAGTAGGCGATTTAAGGTTACCTTTGATGAATGGCTTGGCTCCCCTTTTTCTTTCTCTTCTTCCTTCTTTCTTTCTTTCTTTCTCTCTCTCTCGCGCCTCCGCTCTCTCTCGCGGTTGCGATCTCTCTGCTCTCCCGTCTTTCTTTTCTTTCTTTTGTTAATAATAATAATGCTAGGGTAATTAGGAGAGTATATATATTTTAGGGTTTCTAATTTCCCTAATTAAAAGGAATACAAAAAAAAATCTAATGGGTTTTAATTCTCTTGGGCCCGAAGTTAAATCTAATGTCTCTTCTTAATTAATTAAGCTCAACTAAATAAAAGATATTTACCATTAAAATAATTAAGCCATAAGGCCGGGTATTACAATTCATATGGGTAGAGTGACACTTCTTACCGCATTCCAATGTTTGTGCCTATTAGAATGGGTAGTATAGGAAGATCACCAAATTTCATAATCTAGTTTTAGTAAGACGATATTTATTTTGGGACCAACGAAAAAGAAAAATATGATATTTATTCCGGGACAGAGGGATTATTAAATATGTTGCCATGTTTTTTTGCAAAAGATATGGGGGTTGGAGTTGGAAGGGAATGGATATATTATGCTAACCAGAATAACCAAAATGTTTTTCTTATTTACAGTATTAAAGTTTAATTTGTGGCTTTGTGCACACCTTGTTTGGTAGACCCTTCTTACAAAAAAAAAAATAAAAAAAAAATCAATACAAACACATAAATATGAGCTCAAACACACACACAAACACACTAGTATGAAATCTGTGTCTTAAGCAGAGTCAACATACAAGGCAGGATTCTCATTTAACCAAGAAAAAGAATTCAAGTGAAAGTAATACATGAATAGCAGCTAGATTAAGCCAGTAATTGAGAACAAAAAAATAAATAAACATATTGAAAAAATGATGATCGTTTTACAACTTATTCTTTTCCTTCAAAACTAAAAGGGAAGTTGTTGGTTAATTTATAGCAGAGATGGAAAAGGAGGAATACTCTGCGGATGGCTGAAGAAGTTTTTAGGATCAACTTTGCTCTTCACTCGAACCAACCTCTCAAAATTATCACCAAAGTACCTTCTACCCCAAACGCTTGCTTCCGCATAACTTTTGCTACTCACTCCCAAGTCAAGATCAAGGTAGTTTATGTACGCACTTCTTGGAGAACTCGAAACATAACGACCCAAGTAACTATACACACTTCTCATCCAATTAACGCGTCTGTTAACCGATGCTGGTCTTTTCATATCCAAATTAGCCCATTCAAGAAGCACATACAAGTTCCCAGCTCTATGAGGGAATGGAGTGGCCGACTCTGATATCTCATTCATCCTTCCACCATAAGGACTCAATATGAAATTTGGCGTCCTAACATCAATTTTGAGGAACCTTCTCCACAGCCCTTCGAGTCCCTTAATAGAAATCGGCTTCTTCACAAAGTCAGATTTGCCTTTTATGGAAAACTTAGGGGTGGCAGTTCGATTAAGCAAAGTTTGAGGTGGTGCTTGACTAGAAAAAGCTGAAATTACCATAGCGGATTGAACAAAACTGACTTCGGTACAATCTTCTCTCAATAAGCCCAGTTCAGGGAAGCCTTCTTGCATCAAAGAAAGTAGCCTATCGATTCCACCCAAGAACACAGCATCAAATGTAATAAGAACTGTTTTCTTTCGGCCAGTACCCGAATTAATCGTTGTTAATTGAGCCCTCAAAAATAAATCTCTATCCGCATTTGGCGCAAAAGATTGCCACTTGTGGAAAATGGTCGTTGCATTTTGTTCTAAAGTCTTGGTTTTTGCGAAAACTGTGACAGTCTCGGGAACATCAACCAAGCTTAACTTCCAAGCAACAATGACCCCAAAACTCGAAGCTCCACCTCCTCTAATGGCCCAAAATAAATCTTCGCCCATGGATTTTCTATCAAGAATTTTTCCATTCACATCGATCAAACGGGCATCAAGCACATGATCAGCAGCAAGACCGTATTTTCGATTTAGGGTTCCGTACCCTCCTCCACTAATGAGTCCACCAACTCCGACAGTAGACCATGTACCTCCCGGAAAGGCAAGAGTCCTACTTTTCTGAGAAATTCGATAGTATAGTTCGCCTAGACTTGCACCACCTTGAACCCATCCAGTCTTACTAGCAACGTCAACGCTTATTGATCTCATGTTAGTGAGGTCAAGCAGGACAAATGGATCATTTGAAGTGGATGAAATACCCTCGAAATCATGACCACCACCTCGTATTCTGAGATTTATGTCATGTTTCTTGGAGCAATGAATGACGGTTTGGATTTGGGATTCATCAACGGGTGTCAAAATGAGAAAAGGTCGAGGGGTCGAAGGAGTGTCGAACCTTTGATTGTTGATATTGACTTCCCAAATAGGTGTAAAAGAAGAGTTTTTTGGGGTGTATATTTGCTGTGAAATGGATTTGCCAGCATGAAGGGTAAGGCAATGGCGAAATTCTTGTTGGCGATTCTGATGATGATGATGGTGATGATGTTGATGAGATGAGGAAGTAGCCCATGCAATATTGGAAAAGAGAGTAGCCAAGAAAAAGGAAATTAGGAATGAAGTATTCATGATTTGTTGTTTTTTGTCTATATGAGATTTCTTGCTGTGTGAATAAAAGTGATGGGAGGCCATCTATTTATAGCTTCTAAGTCTATGAGACCAGTTAAAAGTCTATATTGGCCTATGAATGAATGAGTCAATTACTTATGAAAATGATTTTAGTGCAGTTAGTAAAGACTATATATTTAGGAATTCAAACTTCCACCATTGATAAATATATTCACAGTGTCTTAAAATGAGTAACTGAAAGAACAATTCAAATATTCATGGTCTTAAATCGACAACTATTTGCAAGATCGTAAAAGTGTTACGAAAAAGTTTAATTCAAGTGGAATTTTTTCTGAGCCGTATTGTTTAAGTCCGTGCCATAAGAAATGTTCAAGACTCTTCTGGGAAATTATTAAATTTGTTTGGCTAAAGTCAGGTCAGACAGACTTGGTGAAACATGTTATGAATCAGATGATCATATTGCACGGTGCCTCTAGCGGTTTAATTATTTACTGCATTATTTTTCTTTCTTTCTGCATTTTTCTGTTTTCATCTACGTCTGTGGCTAGGCATGCTTGGATACAACTTGTTCATAACGGTCTAATTTTGATATACATTGATGTTACAGAATGATTCAAATGATCAGAATGTCAAACTTTATTTCTAATAAATTATGTTCAGAAATCAGAATAATTTTAAAAGGGCAAGTTGCTGTTGAATTATACAGTTCTCTGCATATTTGTTACGCTGCAAAGACTATTGTTTGGAATTCAAACTTCACCGTTGACAAATAAATTGTAAGTAAGAACTGGTCTCCAAATGTCAAATATTGTTTACAAAGTCAATCAATGAGTTTCAAGCTTTCAAAGTCTATATATCGACGTAACTCATACGATTAACCAAAAATTTATATACCCTAACTGACTACGGTTTTTCTTCTCGGCATTAACATATTTTATTGACTAAATAAGATATGATTACCCAAAATTGATTAAAGATCAAAAAAATTTCAGAAAAAGAGTTTTGCATGCATTTCTTTGCACGCAATATTTCCATTTACGGGGCAGTATTTAGTTTGATGTCCAACTAACAGAAAATGAGTATCGACTACGTAAATAGAGGAAAAATTATCTCTTAATTAATTAACTGCAACAAAATTGATTCGATTATTTACATCACTTTTCTGCTCTATAATAGTAAGATTATTTCTGTCAACTCTGTAATTAATAGGTTGCCACATTTGACTTGATGCATTTTACGGAAAAAATTACGAAAAATTCAGTAAATCGTAAGAGGCTCCATGCAACACAATCCTGTGATCCATTATCCATAGGATGTAAACCAAGTTAGTCATGTGACCTGACCTGTTCTATGGAAAATAAGAAGCAAAATGAAGAAAAAAAAAAGAACAAGGAGACAGCGTTTAGCGATATGATCAGTGACGAAGCCAGAAAAATTCGGAAAGGGGGTCAAGATTGTTTTGTGGATACATATAATAGGTTAGGTGTTCATATAATCCCATATAGCTCCTTATACTTTGTTATGTTGCATGTTCAGTCCTTATTTTTCCATGTGGATTACTCAAATAGCCACCTAAGGAGCTTACTCAAGCAATTTCGTTTATATTTGGATGAAAAGTTAACGGTGGACGAATATACTCATATTTTCTTCGAGTTCAAGTGCAAGGATGACAATTATCGAGTTTATGGGTAGATCCACTACTAGAAAATGCAAAATCTGTGACAGACACATTGTGACGGACTTTGGTCCGTCACTGATCAGCGACGCACTATAAATCTTTGTGACGAATGTGCGTCGGCCAACGAGCGGGCACGTGATTTTCGAGAAAAAAGGTCTGTGACGGATTAGCCGTCACACATAGCGACAAATTTTAAGAGGTTGGGACGAACATGCGTCGGAAAGGGAGCGGGATAAATATGGTGTCGGACTGTACGTCACCACTTAATTGATGCGTCGGTAGTTGTGAGGACTATTCGTCAGCCTATTTAATTTTAATTTAATTTAATTTTTTTCACCAGTTATTTTACACCCATCTCTCAACTTTTAGATAGAAAAGAAATAGAACCCTACTCTCCCCTTTCTCTCTCTATCGCTCTCCCTCTCTCGATCTACCCCCACAGCGGCGGTCCCTTTCCGATTCGTATTTTCTAGCCGGGGCTCTTCTCCCACCGGTCAGATCTCCTCTCCGGCGGTAAGTGCTCTCGGATTCTCATTTCCTGTTTGTGAAGTGAGTGCGTTTGTGTGTGTGGGTGAGTGATTTGAGTGTGCAAAGTGTGTGCGTTTGTTTTTGTGTGTAATTTGACTGGGTTTAATTATTTATTGTGTTTAAAGTGTTCATATGTGTTAGATTTAAATGATTTTTGACATTCTGTAACAGATGAGATCTAATCACAAATGCGAAAATGGGAATTGAAACCAAATTCGATTAACCGAGCAACAATAACAACAATAACAGAATAATTAACTAGTAATTTAAGATTAAACTATGGAAACTAAGCTAGAATATTAATATTGAGCTATAGTTAAACTATGAAGAAGAAAAACTACCACTAAGCTATAGCTAAGAACAAACTAAGAATATGAAAATAGTCAAATCATTCACACTCAATCACGCCTCTTGTGCCTCTTTTATAGGGGATTCCATGTGCAAGTTGTTGGGATTCCATGTGCAAGTTGTTGGGGAATAACCGCCTCACGAGTTCGTCACGTGGTCACGTGCTCTTAACAAACTCACGAGCTCTTCACATGCTTCCAACAACCTCACGAGCCTTCCATGTGATCTCTTAACGAATTTACCACTAAGCCCTTCTGTTTCGACCTCACCCCATTACTTGACCACAATATTCCTCCTCCGTTACAATCCCTTCCCCTTAAATTTACCTTGTCCTCAAGGTAAGAAATCGACCGCACCTCCATCTCTATCTTGACCGCACCTTCATCTCTATCTTGACCGAACCTCCATCTTGACCGCACCCCCATGTTGACCGCAAATATCCCCCTCTTGACCGCACTAATGGTCATTTTGTTTCCCTCGATAAGAATCCGCAACTGGAAGAAAACGATACCGAGCCTTCCCAAGTAGCATCCTTGTGATGGAGTGCGATCACTAACTTGCAGCTTCATAACATTATCAAGATACAGATAACTCTTGTAAGCAACAAGGTCAACATAGTAAACTGATAGAATTATTTCCAGCTTTTCATCAGAGAATATACAGTGTTTGCCCCATAAAGCCTTGTAGTGTTTCACATCATTTAAGATTTTCAAGCTGGATAAATCCTCATTTAAAAGCAAATCAAACTGGGCATCACTCACGTCATCACAATAGACCACCATCTTCTTTGGCCTCACTATGTTAAAGCGAAGATAAGAGTTAAATTTCCTATTCAACCTACTCTTGGCGAAAGCAAACAATGCCCATTGAAGTATTGGCACACCCTTGCCCAACAAATTTGTACGCTTGGTCCTTGTTCTCTCTCCTTCATAATCCTGAATCCAGTACCAAGGTTGGTTAATGGACTTATGCACCTTCCCATTGCTTTTACCACTCAAATTTGATGCCTTAATAACTGCACTGTAATCAACCACCTGCTCTTCCACAGCTCCTTCCCGGTAAAGAAATCCTGCTCTTTTGAAGTCACCTGCTGCACCTCTAAAATTTGAGTTGATCTACCACAAACAACAATAACATCACCAACCCGAACACAAGCCTGAATAACAGCACCTAAGACAACATTTTCATCAGGGTAGATGGTAACCATTGGTTCATCTCTAATTAGTTTCTTAAAAGTTGCAGCAAGCCAATCATCACTGCCTAAGAGCAAATTGAATTCCAGCTTCTTTTTTGTAATCTGTAGTCTAGAATCTTCTCCAACTAATATTTCAACCTCATGATCTTCAGAGGTAAACATTAAGCTTTTCTCAAACCCAGAAAAAACCACCACACTATAAGGAGTCTGCAGTTCGATATACAATGCGTTCACCTGTAGGAGAATTATTTCACTGGCACCTCCATATGTAGCCAGTACCTCACAAGAAATGTTACTGATTTCCAAAGCTGAAACACCAAAGGTATCACCACCCTCAGGATCAAACAACCTTATTGTTACGTCGTTCTTGTCTGATGTAAGCTTTAAGCTCTGCTGGAAACTTTCAAAATCTGCCACACCATAGTCTATCTTATTTTGAGACATATATTTCTTCATTTTGACCTTCCTTCTTCCTAGAAACAAGTCTCGTGACTGATCATAACGAGAAATCTTTTTAAACCATAAGACTTCACCTCTCAAAGATATTTCATCAAACAAATATTGCACAACAAGTAACCATTTCAACTTCACCCATTTACCCATCCAATAGCTCCACGAATTGAACTCCAAAGAGGACTTCGATTCAATTAATCGACAAGCATCCTCAATCCCTTCATTTTGCACAAACAAATAATGGAAACCAAGACTCCCCTTCCCATCAAACTCTTCAACCATAGAATCAAATTTCTTAAAATTCTCCTTGAAGACACCACCTTCAATAGTCCAGTGATTCGACTGAGCTTGAAGTGGAAGTGGAAGTGGGGGTGGAGGTGGAGTTGGTGGTGTTGAGAGACTTAGTTGTCCTACCACAACTCCAATACTTGCAGTTTTGGTGTAAATACCTCTTGGATCCCATAAATCATACCATAAACTAAGATCATAACTGGGGATCTCAACAAAATTTATCCTCGCCTCCTCCGTACATCCATTATGAAAAGTAGAATTGATACCATCATTTTCCTCCTGGACATTAACAATCTCAATAAGTTTGAACTTTTCACTTTGAGTCGACAATTCACTAAAGCAAATTCTCTCCTTCTCATCAAACTCATTAACGACAACATCATGATCTAAATTATTAGTTTCCTTGCTCTCTTCCAATTCATGTGATTCACCAGAACTAACACTTAATTCCATGTGACTCGAGCTCAATTGGACATTTCCCGACCAATCTTCAATCATTTTCTCAGATTCAGTTTGAACATTATAATAGGGAGTATGAATCTGGACATTAGATTTGATATGTGATATGTATGGATTTGCAAATTGGTTCGGGGTTGGAAAATAGGATTGTGTATAATGAGTGTTTTGGCCATAGGTTTGAAAGTTAGGGATCTGGGTAGTAGCATTGATAAGAGATGTAGGTGGCTTTTGGGTATGTGTATAAGACATACTGGGATTAAATGGAGAAGAAACATGATCATAAGGAGAGAAATTAGAGTACCTAACTTCCAACTCGTTGCTTGGATCATAAATTCTTGCAATCCTTGTGCCATTGTCACGACTTGAATCCAAATTCGCCAACATAGAATTGATCGACGTCTTCATCTCCGCAAGTCGACCCTCCATTTTCTCCCATCCTTTGCCGATTATCTCCAACTCATTCAACCTAGATCCATCCGTCATTGTTGTAGAAGCATGTCCGTTGAGGACCTCAATCTGAGTATTGTAACAACTTGACCCTTCTAGGATGGCTCTCACCTCCCCCATAGGTGTATCTTCATCGTGGCTTGTATCTCCCATAGGCCTCTGGTCATTTTCCAGCTGAGAGCAAATCTTCTCCATCACAGATCGCATACTCCTCATCTCAAATTTGAGATCTAAGATGCCATTCCTCATTTCTGCCATGTTACCTTCGATTGCATCGGGCTTCCTTTCTACTCCAGTCTTCACACTAAATTCTTTCCTTTGTTTATCATTTCCTTCCAATCGCCTGTGCAATTCCGTCCACCATGTTTCCTCCATGATTATTAGAGTATGCAGAAGCAGCCGGGGATCGAGTGCTCTGATACCAATTTGTAACAGATGAGATCTAATCACAAATGCGAAAATGGGAATTGAAACTAAATTCGATTAACCGAGCAACAATTACAACAATAACAGAATAATCAACTAGTAATTTAAGATTAAACTATGGAAACTAAGCTAGAATATTAATATTGAGCTATAGTTAAACTATGAAGAAGAAAAACTACCACTAAGCTATAGCTAAGAACAAACTAAGAATATGAAAATAGTCAAATCATTCACACTCAATCACGCCTCTTGTGCCTCTTTTATAGGGGATTCCATGTGCAAGTTGTTGGGATTCCATGTGCAAGTTGTTGGGGAATAATCGCCTCACGAGTTCTTCACGTGGTCACGTGCTCTTAACAAACTCACGAGCTCTTCACATGCTTCCAACAACCTCACGAGCCTTCCATGTGATCTCTTAACGAATTTACCACTAAGCCCTTCTGTTTCGACCTCACCCCAAACTCGACCACAATAGACCCAACTTGACCGCATCTCTCTCTTCGACATGACCGCACACCCTTCTTCTACTTGACCGCATTTTCCAACCTACCACACTTAGCCAACCTGCCACACTTGCCAACCTGTCACACTTTGCCAACCTGCCACACTTTGCAACCTGCCACACTTTCCAACTTGCCACACTTTGCTAACTTGCCACAGTTTTCAACTTGCCACACATTTCCAACTTGCCACACTTTGGCAACTTGCCACATTTTACAACTTGACCTCATACCATTACTTGACCACAATATTCCTCCTCCGTTACACATTCAAATGTCCAACAAGTTATGTGTTTGTGTTATCATTTAGGTTATCGATTGGGCATCTCCGGCGACCTCACCGACGAATTAACAGGCACGCTTTCTGGCATCGTTATTGTTAAGGTAACGTTTTCAAAAAAAATAAAAAATAAAGGCTCTAGTATCTGAGTATATCATGTATTTTGCAAGGAATTCTGCACATTTTTATTGAAAATCTGCAAATAGTGGATTTTTAGTTTATTGAAAAAAAATTAGTTTCTGTTTGAGGGATCTTGTTTTTTGTTTCATGTTCACTGCCTGTTTGAGGGTTACAGGATATGAATATATCATGTAATTTGCAAGGAAATCTACACATATTTATTGAAAATCTTCAAATAGTTGATTTTTTGTTTTTTGTTTATCAAAACCTCCTTATTGTTGTATGTAGTCTGATGTCTAAGCGTTTTTTGTTACATGTTTAGTTGGATGAAAATGGTTATTTGTATGTGAAACATTCAATTTTTTATGGTTAAAATCAAGTCATTTAAAAAAAAAGAAAGTAAAGCATACTTCAAATTGTTTAAGTTTTAATTGGGGGTGTTTTCTTTTGGAAAATTTAAACTAGTAAAAATTGCAGGAGGTCATTATGGAAGATCGTAGTTGGATGGATAATCGAAGGATTCCAGGTGGTAGGGGTATTACGGAACAATTTCAAGTAGGGGTGAAACATTTTATAGATTTTGCTAGATCACATCCTCAATGTATACGTGATGACAAGATTAGGTGTCCATGTAAAAAATTGTCGCCCCTGGGGGTAATAAGAACACAGGGGGGTCGCTTAACCAGAGTACTCACTTGTATCGTATGGTATAGTGTTACTTTTTTCATTAAAAGGCAAAGAATACCTTCTGTTTGTTATATTGTCTGTAGTGAATTTTTTAGTGAATTTTTCAAGATTCTGAAACTATTATATGGTTGTAGCGTAAAAAGTATGGTGCTCAAGTTGATCCAGGGGATGTTTATGTTGCCACACATACCAGGCGGGTTGAAGGTAGCTCAGAGCTAGAATGGGCTAGCCCCATACACAAGGCTGCATATGTAAGTTCTAATCAGCTTTTATAACTAGTAGTGTAATATATGGGTACTGTGATTGCTACTGGTAGTTTTGACACATTTGCAAGGGTATGTACTGTTGCACTAAATCTATCAAGCCTTAGAGTTCATTAACTATCATAATTATCTCTGGAAAATAAAATTGGACAAACAAAGCATGGAAATTTTGATACTGTCATGAATAAAGCCATGCTTCACAGGAAACACTGATTTATGCTTTTTAATATTTATGAACACATCTCAGTGTATGATAGATTTATCATGAGCATGAATTCATCTCCTGATCTCATCCCAGGAGATGAATTCATGTTCATCACAAATCTATCATATGTGTATTCTTCTCTATAATATTATACAGTTATACTCCTTCCGGCCAGCTTGAATTTATCTCCTGATCTTATTCTGGTTTCCATCCCCTTCATTACTCTAATTATTTTCCTTATGAGTAGTATTTTGGCTATGTTAAAACAAGCCCTATGATGATTTACCAGCTCCTTAGACACAAATAAGTTTGGTGTAGGTGCCATTAGTTAGAAAGGTTTAATTTTATTCCATATGCCTATGTGAAGTATTATGTGCAAAAATGGCCATGAAGTAATCAGGAATGTTAAATGATAAGCCATGTGCATAACTATGATTTACTATATGAAGTATCAAGTCCAAAATGGGTAGAGTTCATTCACCAAGATCTTTTTGTTAAATACTCTCATGTGCAAGGGATCACAATTATACTTCTTATAGATGCTAGATTTGACTTTTTCCTTGTCACTTGCCTGGTGTTGATATTTAAAATGATACTCCCTCTGTCCTGAAATGAATGTCCGTAAAAATTTTAAATTTGCTCTTGGCCAAGAGTAAATTTGTAAATATTTCGGGAATTCATTTAGGGACGGAAGTAGTACTAAATTTATGATTGTGACAGGATAAGTATATTCAAACTGCTCGGGTTGAAGCACTTATTAAAGGAATCATCGATGATACTGATACCACCAATGTTCGTATTCCCTTCAAGTCTGAAACATGGGTATCTATATCGTCTGAAGGAAAGCAGTTTAGAGGAGAGCGTGTACCAGGATTTGGAGATAAGGCCCTTGGATTCCTCAACCTTCCTCGTAAAAGTCGCTCCTCTCATCACTTCACAGCGGGAACATCTACGGTTGATACGGATAAAGATTAATTAATTGAAGCTTTAACTCAGCGACTTGATGAGCAGCAACAAGAATGGCAAGAGGAGCGAAGGCATCGTGATGAAGTGACACGACAAAGGCAAAGCCAAATGGATCAACAAAGCCAGCAATTGAAGCGACAAGAGCAAACATCTCAACAGCAGTTTGCCCAGCTCATGGATGCTATTCAGCAAGGCCAGCTGCACCACCAGCCCAGCAGCTCAGGTTCAACACAAAGGTCAGGAAGGTCAGCAGGAACCGTATCTCGCTTCTTGAATAACAATGCTGATCGTCGCAGTGGTAATATTTAGTTTGAAGCCTAAGAATTATGTGGTCTGCTAATGCTTTTTTGGTACATGGTCTAGTACATTTGGTGTTAATTATCAACTTCAGCAAGGTCTAGTACTTGTAGTTTTTTGGTACTTGAACATTTGAACCATGTGGTCTGGTACTGCTTGTTGGTACATGGTCTGGCACAATTGCTGTTTGATACTCATGGTTTGTAGTATTTTGAACTTATGGTAGTATCTGTGGTGTGTACTTTGCATTTAAGAAATGCTATAACTTCTGGTAGTCTTTAATGTTTACTCTATTTAATACTTTTGTTTATTGGAATTAATAATGTAGCAAAATAAGTCTATAATAATAATAAAAAAAGCTAATTAAAATAAAATTTCTGACGGACTTCCGTCAGTTCTATTGCTTAATTTTTCACTGTTACCGACGTCAAATTTGTGACGACTATGGTCAGAAAATTGTGACGGAAATACGTTTGTGACGGACATAAACATACTGACGGATGATGCCGGGCCGTCACTACGTGTGACGATTTTCACTCCGTCAGTATTACTGACCAAACTTTTGTGACGGAAAACTGACCATTTACCTCCGTCAGAACCTTAACTTTAGTGACGGATTATATCACTTAGTGACGTATACGTCCGTCAGTACTCGGCTATTTTCTAGTAGTGATCTGCATCTTAGACCTAAGTACGGGGGTATAAATCTATATTTTCCTCTAGATTTTTAGAAAGTGAATAACAAGAATATTTATGCATCTTGCCACTTAATTGTATAAAAAGCAAATATTTTCAGAATGTCCTATAAATGAAATGTTGACATTCATTTAGGGACTGAGGGAACAATTCAGAAAAATAAATAAATAATAATAATAATTCAGAATGAGAGCAAGATGAAGTATGATCAGAAACCTAAACCATCTGACTTACAGTCCCATAACAAATAAAAGCGATCTGCCGTGATTTCATCCCTTCCAACAGATTTGATTTCATCCCTTCCAACAGATTATTTGTCATTATTATGGCATTGCATTATATTGTCAAGGCGTATTCATGAAAAATGTAGGAAGAACAACTCTGATAAAGTTTAAAATCTCTGTCAGGATTTCTTGCTGATCAAGAACTAAAACACGTACTCGCACCTTCTAATTCGGAAGAGAATCACATCAAAGAAAATACATATAATGATTAGACGGTTTCACACATCTAATGATTAGGAGGTTTCAGGCATCATTTAATGCGTTGACGTACTGGTTACAAAAGTTAAGGGGGAATGTAGTTGGAAGGGATTGAATATGTTTAGTTACCGAAATAATCAAATATTGTTTTCACAGATTTAAAAGAAGTTAAACGTACTTTCGAAAAAAAGAAGAAGTTAAATGTGTGAACACCTTGTTCGATATATAGTCTCTTTCTACAAAAAGCGAATCAATACAACACATACACATGCGCTCAGGCACACAAACACAATTGTGTGAAAATGTGCGCCTTAAGCATATTCAACATACAAGGTTGGATTCTCATTTAACCAAGAAAAAGAATTCAAGAGAAATTAATAAATAAATAGCTTCTTAATTAAGCCAATAATTGAGAACAAAAAAATAAATAAACAAATTGAATGATTGATCATGTTACAATTTATTATTTTCCTTCTAAACTAAAAGGGAAGTTGCTGGCATTTAGAGCAAAGATGGAAATGGAGGAATACTTTGTGGATGGCTGAAGAAGTTTTCAGGATCAGCTTTGCTCTTCACTCGAACCAATCTCTCAAAATTATCACCAAAGTATCTTCTACCCCAAATGCTTGCTTCCGCATAGCTTTTGCTGCTTACTCCCAAGTCAAGATCAAGGTAGTTAATGTACGCACTTCTTGGAGAACTTGAAACGTAACGACCCAAATAACTATACACACTTCTCATCCAGTTAACTCGTCTGTTAACAGATGCCGGTCTTTCCATATCCAAATTAGCCCATTCAAGAAGCACGTACAGGTTCCCAGCTCTATGAGGGAATGGAGTGGCCGACTCTGATATCTCATTCATCCTTCCACCATAGGGACTCAATATGAAATTTGGCGTCCTAACATCAATTTTGAGGAACCTCCTCCACAACCCTTCAAGTCCCTCAATAGAAATCGGCTTCTTCACGAAGTCGGATTTGCCTTTTATGGAAAACTTAGGGGTGGCAGTTCGATTAAGCAAAGTTTGAGGTGGTGCTTGACTAGAGAAAGCTGAAATTACCATAGCGGATTGAACATAACTCACTTCGGTGCAATCTTCTTTCAACAAGCCAAGTTCAGGGAAGCCTTCTTGCATTAAAGGAAGCAGCCTATCGATTCCCCCCAAGAACACCGCATCAAATGTAATAAGAACTGTTTTCTTTCCGCCACCCGAATTAATCGTTGTTAATTGAGCTCTCAAGAATAAATCTCTATCCGCATTTGGCGCAAAAGATTGCCACTTGTGGAAAATGGTCGTTGCTTTTTGTTCTAAAGTCTTGGTTTTTGCGAAAACAGTGACAGTCTCGGGAACATCAACCAAGCTTAACTTCCAAGCAACAATGACCCCAAAACTCGAAGCTCCACCTCCTCTAATGGCCCAAAATAAATCTTCGCCCATGGATTTTCTATTAAGAATTTTTCCATTCACATCGATCAAACGAGCATCAAGCACATGATCAGCAGCAAGACCGTATTTTCGATTTAGGGTGCCGTACCCTCCTCCACTAATGAGTCCACCAACTCCCACAGTAGACCAAGTACCTCCCGGAAAGGCAAGAGTCCTACTTTTCTGAGAAATTCTATAGTATAGTTCGCCTAGACTGGCACCACCTTGAACCCATGCAGTCTTACTAGCAACGTCAACACTAATTGATCTCATGTTAGTGAGGTCAAGCATGACAAATGGGTCATTTGCAGTGGATGAGATACCCTCGAAATCATGGCCACCACCTCGGATTCTGAGCTTTATGTCTTGTTTCTTGGAGCAAAGAATGACGGTCTGGATTTGGGATTCATCAACAGGTGTCAAAATGAGAAAAGGTCGAGGGGTTGAAGGAGTGTCAAATCGTTGATTATTGATATTGGCTTCCCAAATTGGTGTAAAAGAAGAGTTTTTTGGGGTGTAAATTTGCTGTGAAATGGATTTCCCAGCATGAAGGGTAAGGCAATGGCGAAATTCTTGTTGGCGATTCTGATGATGATGATGGTGATGATGTTGATGAGATGAGGAAGTAGCCCATGCAATATTGGAAAAGAGAGTAGCCAAGAAAAAGGAAATTAGGAATGAAGTATTCATGATTTGTTGTTTTTTGTCTATATGAGATTTCTTGCTGTGTGAATAAAAGTGATGGGAGGCCATCTATTTATAGCTTCTAAGTCTATGAGACCAGTTAAAAGTCTATATTGGCCTATGAATGAATGAGTCAATTACTTATGAAAATGATTTTAGTGCAGTTAGTAAAGACTACTCCTTCCGTCAAGCATAAGTGACACTTATTTCCTTTTCGGTCTGTCCCAGCACAAGTGACACTACCTAAAATGGAAATGTTTTAATATATTTATATTCAATCAACCACATTATTTACCCCACTCATTCTCTCTCTTCATTTTCCACCACTCATTTTATTCAACCAACACTACTATTACCCCATTCATTCTCTCTTTTCATTTTCTACCACACACCTACTACCTTTTCTTAATCCCCGTGTCCCAAAAATTGGTGACACTTTTGCTGGGACGGAGGGAGTATATATTTAGGAATTCAAACTTCCACCATTGATAAATATATTCAGTGTCTTAAAATGAGTATAACTGAAAGAACAATTCAAATATTCATGGTCTTAAATTGACAACTATTTGCAAGATCGTAAAAGTCTTACGAAAAAGTTTAATTCAAGTGGAATTTTTTCTGAGCCGTATTGTTTAAGTCCGTGCCATAAGAAATGTTCAAGACTCTTCTGGGAAATTATTAAATTTGTTTGGCTAAAGTCAGGTCAGACAGACTTGGTGAAACATGTTATGAATCAGATGATCATTTTTTTACCTCATGAGAGGTGTAAAGTCTAACTATGATATACTATTGATATTACAGAATGATTCAAATGATCTGAATGTCAAACTTTATCTCTGATAAATTATATTCAGAAATCAGAATAATTTTAAAAGGGCAAGTTGCTGTTGAATTATATATACAGTTCTCTGCATATTTTGTGACGCTGTAAAGACTATTGTTTTGAATTCAAACTTAACCGTTCACAAATAAATTTTAAATAAGAACTGGTCTTTAAATGTCAAATGTTTACAAAGTCAATCAATGAGTTTCAAGCTTTCAAAGTATATATATCGACGTAACTCATATGATTAACAAAAAATATACTCCCTCCGTTCCAGAAAAGTTGAAACACTTACTTTGGAGTTGGAAAATTAAGGATGTAATATTATATTAAGAATGAGTGAACAATAATGAGTGGTTGGGAGGAAGAGAGAGAATGATTGGAGGATTATAAAAATAATAAAAAGCTTACATTTTTGGATTGTTGCAACTTTTGTGAAATACCCTAAATGGCAATGTTGCAACTTCTTTGGAACGGAGGGAGTATACCCTAACTGACTTCTTGATGCAGGATGGAAATATGATTATATCAAATATTATAATTATATTGGCATTTTATTATTAGTTAGGATTTAATTAGTATTTTTATTATTATTTTCGTCATTAATTTTAGTAGGTTAATTTTAGAGGATTCTATGATAGATTTTGAGTCAATTTACTAGTTTTTAAGTCCTCTTAGGTTACTATATAGGTTAGGATTAATTCTAGAAGGTTTTAGATTGTTTTTCAAATTTTATGGGCACTATAAAATGACAAAAACTTCCATGCGGCCGTCTCACAGTGTGAGACCGGCCGCTCCATGTGGTTTTTGTTCCCCTGCTTCCCACATGCACTTGCTCCGCTACAGCCGACCGTCGGATCCAGCCCTCCCACTTCCCAGATCGAGACACGTGTCATCCTTTTTAAAAAAAAAAACTCCAATAACTTTAAAATGCTATATCTTGAGATTTATAAGTCGGATTTTTTTTAAAATAATGTTGTGTTCGTCTCGACGAGACGAATAAAACTACATAGGTCATGATATGGTTTATTTTTTAAAAAAATAAATATATATATATATATATATATATATATATATATATATATATATCATACAAAACAAGTGAGCTGCTCGTCATAATAAAATGTAACACTTTCTTATGAAAAAAGTAACAGTTTGGTCTTAAAAAAGTAACACTTTTATTGTAAGATGTAACAGCAGTTTCGCAAATAATATAAATAATTTTTGTGATTAGAAAAAGTAATAATTGAATGTAACAAAGTGAATATATGATTGTAATATGTTATATAGATGAATGTAACAGTTTATAGGTTAAATGTTACATTTTTTTTTAAAAAGAGTAAAAAATCATGTATATAATCGGTTTTGCATTTCAATTGAATGTAAAACCCTAGAAAAGTGTTACAATTGAGAAAAAAATGTTACATTCATTTATTATAAAATGTTACATTAGTTTAGTTGTCAATCTTATCTTATCTTTAATTTATTTCAGCAAAATTGTGGTAAATTTTTGGGAAAAAAGTGTTACATATGAGGAAAAAAGTGTTACATTTTTTTTTTTTTATAAAAGTGTTACTTTTGCTGGCAAGAAAAAAATGGCAGGGAAAAAAAAGGCGGGAAACGGTCGCGCGGCGTGCGACCGTCGCACAACAGTCCACCTCCTATAAAATAGGCCTAAAGTTGTAATCTGAAAATTAGACTTTTTTTTAATAAATTTGATTGCTTTGCAATTGTTGGGTTTTACCCTTAAGCCGTTGGCTTGCAGATTCTTATTGGGGAATTGCGATTCCTTGCAGAATAATCTTCTAGGAGATTATTGTAATTCAAGAATTTCATTACGGTTTTCTTAGGGGTTGATTTCCGCTGCGATTCTACGACGATTGTTTAAAGTCGTCATAGATTTTACTCTTATTGTAGCATCACGCTACATCAGTTGGTGATGCAGGACAAAAATATGATTATATCAAATATTATATTTATATTGGTATTTTATTATTAGTTAGGATATAATTAGTATTTTTTATTATTATTTTCGTCATTAATTTTAGTAGGTTAATTTTAGAGGATTTAGGATAGATTTTGAGTCAATTAACTAGTTTTTAAGTCCTATTAGGTTACTATATAGGTTATGAGTAATTCTAGAAGGTTTTAGATTGTTTTTCAAGTTTTATGGGCACTATAAAATAGGCCTAAAGTTGTAATCCGAAAATTAGACTTTTTTTTTATTAAATTTTGATTGTTTTGCAATTGTTGGGTTTTACCCTTAAGCCGTTGGCTAGAAGGATTTCTTCGGAGATTCTTATTGGGGAATTGCGATTCCTTGCAGAATAATCTTTTAGGAGATTATTGTAATTCAAGAATTCCATTACGGTATTTTTAGGGGTTGATTTCCGCTGCGATTTTACGACGATTGTTTAAAGTCGTTATAGACTTTACTCTTATTGTAGCATCACGCTACATCACTACGGTTTTGGCATTAACATCTTATTAGAGCAATAAATATAAAGAACGATGATCAAGCGAAATAATCAATCACAACACAAGAATTTTACGTGGTTCACCAACTTGGCTACGTCCACGGGCGGAGAGAGAATATATTATTATTATTATTCAATGACCAATTACAATAGACGATCTTCACTAATCTAGTTGCACGAATTATTGAGTCCAAATAATTCTGTCAACCTAAATCTAGATCTTAGATCTCTACTTGTATCTCTCAAAGATGACCGGCAAAAAATATGCTAGAGGAGGGGTTAGTATTTATAGTCATAAATACCAAAAAACCAAGGGAAAAAAGAGTCTTATTTCTTGTGCACAAATTAAATATATTTTAAGGGGCAACTACTATTTAGTCCCTCAACCAAATGAAAATTACCACTTAGGATAAAGAATTTGTAATATTACCACATAGTCCAAGTGTTATTAAAAGGACACTCATGTCCTTAATAAATAATGAAAAATTACATTAATGCCACTCCCTCCATCATTTCACTTTCTTTATCCAACCACCATGACCACCATTGACCACCTATCCCAACCACCTCCGGCGACCATTTTCCAGTGACCACCTCCGGCGACCATTTTTCGGCAACCACCTCCGGCGCCCATTTTCCGGTGTTGTTCCAGAACAAGTTTACAGTTATTCCATGAACAAATTCACATTTTAAAAAAAAAATCAAGAACAAATTCACAGTTTTTCAAGAACAAGTTTACAGTTGTTCCAGAACAAGTTTACAGTTGTTCCAAGAACAAGTTTACATTTTTCAACAACAACAACAAAGCCTTAGTCCCAAAATAATTTGAGGTCGGCTAACATGAATCCTCATATGTCATCGTGATAAAAGGAGAGAGAGAAGAGAAAGAGAGAGAGAGAGAGAGAGAGAGAGAGAGAGAGAGAGAGAGAAAGAGAGGAAAAAGATGGAGAAAATAAAATAAATAAATAAATAATAATAATAAAAAGTACGATAAACCCCCATCATTCACATGAATTTTCGCCCAACACTCCGGCCTCTTCAACGCCACATCTTCATCCACTCCGAGTAAACGCATATCATTTTCAATCACCTTAATCCAAGTTTGCTTGGGTCTTCCATACCCCTCGCCATTTTATCACTTCTCCACTCTTCAGGCCTCCTAACCGGTGCATCACTCGGTCTCCGTCTCACATGACCAAACCACCTTAGACGATGCTCCCTCATTTTATCCTCAATGGGTACAACTCCTACTTTACCCCTGATCACCTCATTTCTCAATCGATCTTTTATTGTATGCCCACACATCCATCGTAGCATACGCATCTCCGCTACATTCATCTTATGAATATGACACTGTTTCACGGCCCAACATTCAGTGCCATAAAGCAGTGCAAACCTAATTGCCGTACGATAGAATTTTCCCTTTAATCTATTTGGCATGCCACGATCACAAAGAAACTCTGTGGCACTCTTCCACTTCAACCAACATGCTTTAATCCTATGAGCCACATCTCCATCCAATTCTCCATCTTTTTAGATAATATATCCAAGATAGCGAAAGAACTCGGAGGCTTGGACAATCTTTCCATCGAATGTGATCACTCCTGCCTCTCTGCTTCTAACTTTGCTAAATTTACACTCCATATATTCAGTTTTGCTTCTGCTTAACCTAAAACCTCAAGATTCCAAAGTGCGTCTCCACAACTCCAATTTACTTTCAACACCTTCTTTTTGTCTCATCAATCAGCACAATATCATCTGCGAACAACATACACCATGGAATATCATCTGGATTGACCTCGTCACTTCGTCCATTATCAGGGCAAAGAGAAAGGGACTAAGTGCAGAGCCTTGATGCACTCCAATCGTGATAGGGAACTCTTCTGTCTTCCCAACGCTTGTCCGTACACTAGTACTAACTCCATTATACATGTCCTTGATAATATCAATATATTTCTTTGAAAAGCCTTTCTTTACTAAAGCCCACCAAAGTGCCTCTCTTGGCACTTTATCATACGCCTTCTCCAAATCAATGAAAACCATGTGCAAATCTTTCTTTTTATCTCGATATTTCTCCATGATTTGTCTCATAAGATAGATTGCGTCCATAGTCGATCTGCCGGGCATAAATCCAAATTGGTTATCCGAAAATATTCACAATTTTTCTTAGCCGTTGTGCAATCACTCTTTCCCAAAGTTTCATAGTATGGCTCATTAGTTTGATCCCTCGATAGTTGGCACAATCTTGGACATCACCTTTGTTCTTATACAAAGGGATTAGGGTACTTTTTCTCCACTCCAATGGCATTGTGTTACTTCTTCATATCTTGTTGAATAGTGTTGTTAACCAATCGATTCCCCTCTCCCAAAACATCTCCACACCTCAATTGGTATTCCATCCGCCCTACGGCTTTCTTTAATCCCATCTTTTTCATCGCCATTTCCACTTCACCATTTTGAATTCGCCGCATAAAATCTCGATTAATCATACTCGAAGGGATAGTTACATCTCTAATATCCTGCTCTTGATTGCCATTAAACAAGGTATTGAAGTACGAACTCCACCTATCTTTTATCTCTTTATCCCCGACCAACACTCTTTGGTCTACATCCTTAACACATTTAACCCTCCCAATGTCTCGTGTCCTCTTATCCCTCATACGAGCAAGTCTATAGATGTCTTTTTCCCCTTCTTTTGTATCCAATCTATCATAAAGTTTCTGATTCACATTTTTCAAAAAAAATAAAAAAAATAATCAAGAACAAATTCACAGTTGTTCCAAAACAAGTTCACAGTTGTTCCAAAACAAGTTTACAGTTATTCCAAGAACAAATTCACATTTTTCAAAAAAAAAAATACAATTTTTTTCAAGAACAAGTTCACAGTTGTTCCAGAATAAGTTTACAGTTATTCCAAGAACAAATTCACATTTTTCAAAAAAAAAAAAAAATCAAGAATAAGTTCACAGTTGTAAGTTCACAATTGTAAGTTCGCAATTGTAAGATCGCAATTGTTCCAATAACAAGTTCGCACTTGTTCCAAAAACAAGTTCGCAATTGTAAGTTCGCACTTATTCCAAGAACAAGTTCACACTTGTTCCAAGAACAGGTTCACAGATGTTCTAACAACAAGTTCAAAGTTGTTCCCAGAACAAATTCCAAGAACAAGTTCCTCTCTTTTTCAGTAACAAGTTCACACTTGTTCCAAGAACAGGTTCACAGTTGTTCCTAGAACAAGTTCACAGTTGATCCAAAAACAAGTTTACAATTGTTCTAATATACAACTGAAAAATTCCCTGATTGCTCGCACTTGTTCCAACAATAACTGTGAACTTAGCAAACCAAATCAATCTATCAACAACAAAATCTCATTTACATTCAAAGCCAACACCAAAAACAACTGACAACTTTTTGATGATTTTTGCAACTTGATTTGCTCCACTAAAGGCTTGACTTCCTTCAAACCCCGAACTTTACTTTGACCAATCACTTTCATACAATAATTAAGCAACAAAATTGTCACTCCATGAGTCTTACTTCCAGTGGTATTTGTATATCTCTAGGAAAAATTATCGTGTCAAACATGGACTTGTTGAACGAAACAAAAGCAAAGATTGATAATTTGGCAAAATCCATAGAATATTTTCATATAATCAGGCATCAGTGAACCTGTAATCGTTCAAACAAATAAACTCAATTTGAAAACAGAAAATTAGCAAAAATTCAACTTCAAATTGACTACTTACTACATAAACAGTCCGATTGAGATTCGCCGAAATCGTCACAAAATCTGAAACAGATTCTTCTATGTAGGTGGTCGGAATCCACGAGCCGAACAGAGGAGTTTCACCCGGTCGAATATGAAGAGCTGTAGTGAGAGAGACGGCCAGATCTGTAGGCTCGTCGATGCAAGGGAAGAGTTTGTTGTCATCGGTCTAAGGGAAGAAGACGATCGGAGGCGGAGAAAATTGGTCGGAGATGGGCGATCGGAATGGTGGTCGAAGGGGGAGGGCTCGCCGGAGGTGGGGAAGGCTCACCGGAGTAGTGAGAGAGACGGCCATATCCGATAGGCTCGTCGATGCAAGGGAAGAGTTTGTTGTCATCGGCCTAAGGGAAGAAGATGATCGGAGGCGGAGAAAATTGGCCAGAGATGGGCGATCGGAATGGTGGTCGAAGGGGGAGGGCTTGCCGGAGGTGGGGAAGGCTCACCGGAGGAGTGGGGTGGGGGGTCGCCGGAGGCGGGTAGGGTAGATCGAGAGAACGTAGTGAGGGAAAGTAGAGAGAGAGAGAGAGACGGTATGTTCGTAGATGAGGAGAGCGGACATGTTTTTATTTGTATAAGGGTAGTTTCGGGATTCCAGTATGTTAATGGAACCAGTGGTCAAATATTTTTATCTGTTGGATTAGGTGGTAAATCAAAATATCAAGTTGGATTAGGTGTTAGTTTAGCTTAGGATGAGGGACTAGGTGGTAATTTTCTCATATTTTTTTAATTAGGAATCTAGTTTCCTAATTCTAAATTAACTCTTTGTACCAAACTAAGAGTACTAATTAATTTGGGACCGTGTGAGAGTTCAAATATTAACAAACAACTACTCTTGCTTGCAATATCAACCGGCCAAGAAACAACCAAATTAAAGCCCAAATTCTAGCCCATTCCACACTCCTGGCATGCACGATCAACAAAGCTCTTTTGGCCTCAGCTAGGGATGGCAATATGTCCGAACTCGCTCCGTATCCGGGACAGTCCGCACCGTAGCGGGGTGGGTTTGGTAGTCTTTTTTCAAAACCCGGCGGGTTGCGGGTCGGGTTCGGTTGCACACCCCGACCCCCGCACCGTATGCAAATATATGTAGTAAATTACTATAAATGTGTTGTAATTGTATACTTTGGTTGTGAATGGGATGGTTGAAATTATTAGATTGAGCTTAAATTTGATACAATGTTGTACTTGTGTTGTAATTGTATATTGTTGGGCTGTTGGACTCTTTAAAGGCAGGGCTAAGCCCAAAAAAATTGTGATTATGAACCATACGGGGCGGGGCGGATACGGGTTTACTAGTTGACGGGGCAGGGTGGGTTCGGTATAAGGGGAGTTCCTTGAGGGGCGGGTACGGTTTTGGTCAAACCCGCCCCTTATCCGCCCCGTTGCCATCCCTAGCCTCAGCCATAACATCAGGATGCCCCTAGATTTTCTGGCATCAACTTTAAGCCTCTGCCACAATTCATTGCTCTTGTTTTCCTCCCGAAAATTTCAGCACTTGTCGCGGGCATATCCTTAATCAAATTGTCATTTAATTCAAAGACATATTCCCAACACATATTTTATTGACTAAACAAGATATGATTACCCAAAATTGATTAAAAATCAACTTTTGTCTCAGAAAAAAAGTTATGCATGCATTTCTTTGCACGCAATATTTCCATTTACGGGGCAGTATTTAGTTTGATGTACATCCAACAAAAATTTAACAGAAAATGAGTATTTATTACATAAATAGAGGAAAAATTATCTTTGAATTCACTGCAACAAAATTGATTTGATTATTTACATCATTTTCCTGCTCTATAAGTAAGATTATTTTTGTCAACGCTGTAATTAATAGGTTGCCACATTTGACTTGATCCATTTTACGGAAAAAATTACGAAAAATTCATTAAACCATAAGAGGCTCCGTGCAACACAATCGTGTGATCCATTATCCATAGGATGTAAACCAAGTTAGTCATTTGACCTGACTTTAGTCAAACAAAATTTTATACATTCCCAGAGGAGACTTGAATATTTCTTATAGCATTGTTGATTCAGTTCTGCTCTCCCCCTTAGTTGTTTTCAACAAGGATCAAACAATATTTTCAGTAATTAGGTCTGAATCAAGAAAGTAATTAGCATTGCATAAACTTGTGTACGTAAATATATTTAATAGTTCGATTTGGATTCTATATTTTAAGAAGACTTTAACGAACGAGATTGCAAACAGTTGACGCTTTGAGAATTTGAAACATTTGAATCGTTCTTTCAATATATATCACTAGTGAAAAAAGTTTGAATTCCAAACTACAATCTTAATTTACTGTCCTAAAACAATATTAGAATTATGAGCTGTTACAATGTATTATTTGACTTTTTAACAAGAACCCTAGTCATGTGACCTGACCTTTTCTATGGAAAACTGAGAAAATGAAAAAAAAAAAAAAAAAAGAACAAGGAGACAACGTTTAGCAATATGATCAGTGACGAAGCCAGAAAAATTCGGAAAGGGGGTCAAGATTGTTTTTGTGGATACATATAATAGGTTAGGTGTTCATATAATCCTATATAGCTCTTATCCTTATACTTTGTTATGTTGCATGTTCAGCCTTATTTTTCCATGTGGATACTCAAATAGCCACCTAAGGAGCTTACTCAGCAATTTCGTTTATATTGGATGAAAAGTTAAGGGTGACGAATATACTACATATTTCTTCGAGTTTAAGTGCAAGGATGACAATTATCGAGTTTGTCCATAAGGAGTGGCTCAGTGGTAGAGCCAAACTTCACAATGTGTGAGGTCTCGGGTTCGATCCCTTCCCATGCCTCATAGGACATCATTATTATAAGGGGGTAAGTGGGGAAACAATATCGATCCTCTTTAAAAAAAAAAAGAAAAAAAAAAAAGACAATTATCGAGTTTAAGGGTAGGTAGATCTGCATCTTAGACCTAAGACGGGGGTATAAATCTATATTTTCCCCTAGATTTTTAGAAAGTGAATAACAAGAATATTTATGCATCTTGCCACTTAATTGTATAAAAAGCAATTTTTTTCAGAATGTCCTATAAATGAAATGTAGACATTCATTTAGGGACTGAGGGAACAATTCAGAAAATAATAATAATAATAATAATAATAATAATAATAATAATAATAATAATAATAATAATAATAATAATAATTTAGAATGAGAGCAAGATGAAGTATGATCAGAAACCTAAACCATGTGACTTACAGTCCCATAACAAATATAAGCGAACTGCCTTGATTTCATCCCTTCCAACAGATTTGATTTCATCCCTTCCAACAGATTTATTTGTCATTATTATGGCATTGCATTATATTGTCAAGGCGTATTCATGAAAAATGTAGGAAGAACAACTCTGATAAAGTTTAAAATCTCTGTCAGGATTTCTTGCTGATCAAGAACCAAAACACTCGCACCTTCTAATTCGGAAGAGAATCTCATCAAAGGAAATACATATAATGATTAGACGGTTTCACACATCTAATGATTAGGAGGTTTCAGGCATCATTTAATGCGTTGACGTACTGGTTACAAAAGTTAAGGGGGAATGTAGTTGGAAGGGATTGAATATGTTTAGTTACCGAAATAATCAAACATTGTTTTCACAGATTTAAAAGAAGTTAAACGTCCTTTCGAAAAAAAAGAAGAAGTTAAATGTGTGAACACCTTGTTTGATATATAGTCTCTTTCTACAAAAAGCGAATCAATACAACACATACACATGCGCTCAGGCACACAAACACAATTGTGTGAAAATGTGCGCCTTAAGCAGATTCAACATACAAGGTTGGATTCTCATTTAACCAAGAAAAAGAATTCAAGAGAAATTAATACATAAATAGCTTCTTAATTAAGCCAATAATTGAGAACAAAAAAATAAATAAACAAATTGAATGATTGATCATGTTACAATTTATTATTTTCCTTCTAAACTAAAAGGGAAGTTGCTGGCATTTAGAGCAAAGATGGAAATGGAGGAATACTTTGTGGATGGCTGAAGAAGTTTTCAGGATCAGCTTTGCTCTTCACTCGAACCAATCTCTCAAAATTATCACCAAAGTATCTTCTACCCCAAATGCTTGCTTCCGCATAGCTTTTGCTGCTTACTCCCAAGTCAAGATCAAGGTAGTTAATGTACGCACTTCTTGGAGAACTTGAAACGTAACGACCCAAATAACTATACACACTTCTCATCCAGTTAACTCGTCTGTTAACAGATGCTGGTCTTTCCATATCCAAATTAGCCCATTCAAGAAGCACGTACAGGTTCCCAGCTCTATGAGGGAATGGAGTGGCCGACTCTGATATCTCATTCATCCTTCCACCATAGGGACTCAATATGAAATTTGGCGTCCTAACATCAATTTTGAGGAACCTCCTCCACAACCCTTCAAGTCCCTCAATAGAAATCGGCTTCTTCACGAAGTCGGATTTGCCTTTTATGGAAAACTTAGGGGTGGCAGTTCGATTAAGCAAAGTTTGAGGTGGTGCTTGACTAGAGAAAGCTGAAATTACCATAGCGGATTGAACATAACTCACTTCGGTGCAATCTTCTTTCAACAAGCCAAGTTCAGGGAAGCCTTCTTGCATTAAAGGAAGCAGCCTATCGATTCCCCCCAAGAAACACCGCATCAAATGTAATAAGAACTGTTTTCTTTCCACCACCCGAATTAATCGTTGTTAATTGAGCTCTCAAGAATAAATCTCTATCCGCATTTGGCGCAAAAGATTGCCACTTGTGGAAAATGGTCGTTGCATTTTGTTCTAAAGTCTTGGTTTTTGCGAAAACAGTGACAGTCTCGGGAACATCAACCAAGCTTAACTTCCAAGCAACAATGACCCCCAAAACTCGAAGCTCCACCTCCTCTAATGGCCCAAAATAAATCTTCGCCCATGGATTTTCTATTAAGAATTTTTCCATTCACATCGATCAAACGAGCATCAAGCACATGATCAGCAGCAAGACCGTATTTTCGATTTAGGGTGCCGTACCCTCCTCCACTAATGAGTCCACCAACTCCCACAGTAGACCAAGTACCTCCCGGAAAGGCAAGAGTCCTACTTTTCTGAGAAATTCTATAGTATAGTTCGCCTAGACTTGCACCACCTTGAACCCATGCAGTCTTACTAGCAACGTCAACGCTAATTGATCTCATGTTAGTGAGGTCAAGCATGACAAATGGGTCATTTGCAGTGGATGAGATACCCTCGAAATCATGGCCACCACCTCGGATTCTGAGCTTTATGTCTTGTTTCTTGGAACAAAGAATGACGGTCTGGATTTGGGATTCATCAACAGGTGTCAAAATGAGAAAAGGTCGAGGGGTTGAAGGAGTGTCAAATCGTTGATTATTGATATTGGCTTCCCAAATTGGTGTAAAAGAAGAGTTTTTTGGGGTGTAAATTTGCTGTGAAATGGATTTCCCAGCATGAAGGGTAAGGCAATGGCGAAATTCTTGTTGGCGATTACGATGATGGTGATGATGATGTTGATGAGCTGAGGAAGTAGCCCATGTAATATTGGAAAAGAGAGTAGCCAAGAAAAAGGAAATTAGGAATGAAGTATTCATGATTTGTTGTTTTTTGTCTCTATGATATTTCTTGCTGTGTGAATAAAAGTGACGGGAGGCCATCTATTTATAGCTTCTAAGTCTATGAGACCAGTTAATAGTCTATATTTAGGAATTCAAACTTTCACCATTGATAAATATATTCACAGTGTCTTAAAATGAGTATCTGAAGAACAATTCAAACACTCCCTCTGTCCCAAAATGATTTTCCCATTTGTCAGTTCTCATTGTCACAAAAAGTTCTTCTAATTTCTACAATTTGGTCTTAAAAGTTCATAAACAAAGCATGTCTAGTGAAGCAAGAGTTCATATCCTTCAAAAGTTTGAATAGTCAAACGCGAAGATCATTTTGGGACGGATGGAGTATTACTTGTTGCAAGATCGTAAAAGTATTTCTAAAAAGTTTAATTCAAGTGGATTTTTTTTCTGAGCCGTATTGTTTATCCTAAAAGACTCTTTAAGTTAAACCTACAACACCTAGTTCTGAATGTAACATACCAAACATTTTATTTCAAAGTTACGCATAATGATCCTAAATAGGATTTTTTTTTTTCTTTCAGTCACTTCTTGGAGTTTGTTTGTTTTTTTTTTTTTTTTTGTCATTTTTCTGTTTTCATCTATGGCTGTGGCTAGGCTTGCTTGGATAGTACGTGTTCATAACGGTCTAACTATGATATATTGATATTACAGAATGATTCAAATGATCAGAATGTCAAACTTTATCTCTGATAAATTATGTTCAGAAATCAGAATAATTTTAAGGGAGAACTCTGTTACCCGGATTCTTCAAATATGTTGAAATACCCGTGTCCGATACGTATCGTGTCCGACCCGACACCCGGACACCTGCTTTTTCATTCGGATACGACAAGAAAAATTTGAAAGAAAAAAAGGAGTGAGTTGACTTCATTTATAAAGATTTTACAAATTTTAATGTTGTTTTACTTAATGATACAATATATCTTAGTAAAAAAGGAGTGAGTTGACTTCATTTATAAGTAAAGTATAAATAGTCTATTTATACTATTTTGATTTGTCCTGAAATAATGCTCGTATCCCGTACCCATGTCCAAATTTAGGACGGTGTCCCAGTGTCCAAAATTATTAAGAAAATTGTATCCGACACTAGGATCCGTATCCGTGTCGGATCCCGGATACCGTGTCCAGGTAACATAGGGGAGAACTCCGTTTTTGTCCATCGTACTTTGGGTCGTGTTTCACTTTTACCATCAAACTTTATTTTTTTCATTTTTATCATTGTACTACAAACAATGATGTGATTTTATACCAAATTCGATATTTTATACCCAAATTAGTTTCAATTTTACCATTGTACTACAAACAATGGTGTCCTTTTACGCCCAAATTTGGTATAAAATGACCCCATTGTTTGTAGTACGATGGTAAAAATGAAAAAAATAAAGTTCGATGGTAAAAGTGAAACACGCCCTAAAGTACAATGGACCAAAACGGAGTTTTCCCTAATTTTAAAAGGTAAAGCTTAAGTAGCTATTGAATTACACAGTTTTCTGCATATTTGTAACGCTGTAAAGACTATTGTTTTGAATTCAAACTTCACCGTTGACAAATAAATTATAAATAAGAACTGGTCTCTAAATGTCAATTGTTTACAAAGTCAATCAATGAGTTTCAAGCTTTCAAAGTCTATGTATCGACGTAACTCATACGATTAACAAAAAATATACTCCCTCCGTTCCAAGGAAGTTGCAACATTTTGCCATTTAAAGTATTTCACGAAAGTTGCAACAATTCAAAAATTGAAGCTTTTTATTACTTTTATAATCCTCCACTCATTCTCTCTTCCTCCCAACCACTCATTATTCTCCACTCATTCTCTTTCCACCCCACTAATTCTCTCTCTTCCTCTCTACCTTTCATTCTTAATATAATATTATATCCTTAATTTCCCAACTCCAAATTAAATGTTTCAACTTTTCTGGAATGGATGGAGTATACCCTAACTGACTACGGTTTTTTGACGCAGCACGGAAGCGATAGATTTCGTGAGTAGCGCACTACACACAAGATCTCATCCAGTGATGAAACCTTAAACGCAATAATCTTGGAATCCACCAAGAAAACCTGGAATCCACCAGATAAAAGAGAAAAATCTATTTGAATAAAAATTCAATAATCCAAATAAAAGTTAACCCTAACACAATGAACTAAAGGTGTATTTATACTACTAACAACTAACAAACCCTAGTCTAATAAAATACCTAAACTAAACAAATAATACCAAAACTAACCCTAATTAATCTGCGCCAAAAACGATAAAACGCGAACTAACAGTTTTCTGCCCGACAAGCGGGCGGGCGCCTGTTGCAGACTAGGCGGGCGCTCAAGTCGACAGAAAGATCAGTCTTTTGAAAACGAATTCCAGGCGGGTGCCTGGTACCTAGCGGGCGGGCGCTCGGTCTGCTGCTGCGCTGGAATTCTCCTGTCTTCGCTCCTACATCAGTCACCTCTTCTTCAAAAGAACTCGTCCCTGAGTTCATCTCCGAAGTTTGGAAAGTTCCGTCCCACTTGAATAAATATTTTGAGTAAATCTGATTCTTAAGCACAATTTGATGCAAAACGAATTTTCCACAATAAATAATCAAACCTTCGTTATTTGATTCTCGAATTGTTGCCTTTCAAACTGAAGCTTCAACCATTGACAGAAAATAATTACTACTCGTCTGTCCATTGAAACCTTCGTTCAATATTTGTAGATCCTGATCCGCGGAGTTGACTGCAACTAATTCTTCTCCGTTTGAATCTGAACCTTCCCTTTCAATCGGCTCGACGCGGTGGAGACTTTCCCCGCACTGTTCTTCTTGAGCACAATTTTTGTTATCCTGCAACAAAACCTCGAACTGAACCCGACGTTCTTCTTCAGCACGTTCAAAAATTACAGATCTGCGCGCTTCCAGTTTCTGAATTTGTGCAGTATAATGATCGGCTTTGTCAGCAAAAAATTTGGCTTCCATCCTATGTCGCTGCCTAAGCACTCGTTCCCTTGCTGCTCGATTCAGATCTCTGATTGATTTATATTTCTGCACACGTCGATCATGCTTGTCCGCTTCGTCGAGTTCTTCGTCCTCTAACGCTAGGAAATAATGTTCCTGTTGTCGAGCACGATCCAATCGAAGATCGATTTCACGAATAACCTCGTCATCAGATCTGGAACTGGAATTCCCTTCGTCCCGATTTTCGGTCCCTTGAGGACGTCGTCGTTGATCAACCCTGTCTCTCTCACCCCTACGGTTCTGATGAACGTTTTGACCCGAACACAATGAACTAAAAATACGTAAACTAAACTAATCTTTCTGTCGACTGAGTAGTGCGCTACTCACGAAATCTATCCCTTCCGTGCTGCGTCAGTTGGCATCAGAGCAGGCCATATCCTGTCTTTTGCATCATACTGAAGTATAATGGGGGATCAGGCAATAAAGGCTGGTATCGATGGTGTAACCACCGCTATCAATTCCTTGGCAACGCAGATTGCAGCGTTGGTTGCCGCTCAACAAAATCAAAACTGTCATGGTGACGCAGCACGGAAGCGATAGATTTCGTGAGTAGCGCACTACACACAAGATCTCATCCAGCGATGAAACTTTAAACGCAATAATCTTGGAATCCACCAAGAAAACCTGGAATCCACCAGATAAAAGAGAAAATCTCTTTGAATAAAAATTCAATAATCCAAATAAAAGTTAACCCTAACACAATGAACTAAAGTGTATTTATACTACTAACAACTAACAAACCCTAGTCTAATAAAATACCTAAACTAAACAAATAATACGAAAACTAACCCTAATTAACCTGCACCAAAAACGATAAAACGCGAACTAACAGTTTTCTGCCCGACAAGCGGGCGGGCGCCTGTTGCAGACTAGGCGGGCGCTCAAGTCGACAGAAAGATCAGTCTTTTGAAAACGAATTCCAGGCGGACGCCTGGTACCTAGCGGGCGGGCGCTCGGTCTGCTGCTGCGCTGGAATTCTCTTGTCTTCGCTCCTACATCATTTTTCTTCTGGCATTAACATATGTTATTGATTAAACAAGATATGATTACTCAAAATTGATTAAAAATCAACTTTTGTCTCAGAAAAAAGTTATGCATGCATTTCTTTGCACGCAATATTTCCATTTACGGGGCAGTATTTGTTGGAGCAGTTATCCCATATCGGGAATTAACTAGCCTTTGCATGACTATATGAAGATCCAAGGTCACTCCTCCCATCGCCAATTGGTTTTGGGTGAAACCTCAGACTATATCATGGTATCAGAGCTGACCCTTTATCTAAGTAAGATTATTTCTGTGTCAACTCTTTAATTAATAGGTTGCCACATTTGACTTAATGCATTTTACGAAAAAAAAAATACGAAAAATTCAGTAAACCATAAGAGGCTCCGTGCAACACAATCCTGTGATCCATTATCCAAGGATGTAAACCAAGTTGGTCATTTGACCTGACTTTAGTCAAACAAAATTTTATACATTCCCAGAGGAGACTTGAATATTTCTTATAGCATTGTTAATTCAGTTCTGCTCTCCCCTTAGTTTATTTCAACTAGGATCAAACAATATTTTCAGTAACTAGGTCTGAATCAAGAAAGTAATTAGCATTGCATAAACTTCTATACATAAATATATTTAATAGTTCGATTTGGATTAAATATTTTTAGAAGACTTTAACGAACGAGATTGCAAACAGTTGACATTTTGAGAATATGAAACATTTGAATCGTTCTTTCAATAATTCATTAGTGAAAAAGTTTGAATTCCAAACTACAATCATAATTTACTGTCATAAAACAATATTAGAATTATGAGTTGTTAATTGAAATCAGTTGAATTAATGTATTATTTGACTTTTTAACAAGAACCTGTAGTCATGTGACCTGACATGTTCTATGGAAAATGAGAAGCCAAATGAAAAAAAACGAGAACAAGGAGACAGCGTTTAGCGACATGATCAGTGACGAAGCCAGAAAATTTCGAAAAGGGGGTTAAGATTGTTTTGTGGATATATATACTCCCTCCGTCCCATACTTATCGCTACTTATTTCCATTTGGGGCGTCCCATACTTATTTCTACTTACTTAAAATGTTCACTTTTATCTCTCCTATCCTCTCACAACAACTATCCACTACCTTATTTTATCTCTTCTACCCACTCACAATACTTACTTTTCCCAAATATCTTCTTAATCCCCGTGTACTCTCATTTGATAGCAAATGGGACGAAGGGAGTAATAGGTTAGGTGTTCAAATTTACCATACAAGGGGTCAAAATGATAATTTAGTGCAAAATTTACCCAAAATCAAGGGGATTAAAAATTATAAATTCATCATTTTTAGTACTAAAAAGACATTTTTAAAAATCTTGTGGTAAAATTGACACGTTCTAAAATTAAAGGGGTAGTGAACCCCTTCTACATAATGTGGCTTCGCCACTGGATATGCTACGATTATGTCTGATTATTTTTTCAGAGTTTTGCACTTCCATAGAACCGTAGGAAGATCATATCCCTGAATTGCGTATGATTTATTGATTCATACCATGTTAACCAAAAAAAAAAAAAAAAAGAGGTCATTTTGACCTGACTTTAGTCAAATAAAATTTTATAATTCCCCATAACAGACTTTGAATATTTATTTTGGCACACAGCCAATGCCATTAGGAAATTTCCTCTTGGATCAAACTGTTTTAGTAGCAGTTTCTACGTGAGTTAAGTTACATACTCCCTCCGTCTCAAAATTATCTTTCCACTTTTTTGCCGTTAATACAAAGGAAGTATGAGTTTAAGAAATTACTCCATTCAACTGTGAAAACCCCATATTGATTGTTATTAGGCAATGTCAAAGAGGTATTTTAGACAATTGTTAATAATAATAAGTTTTAGTGTAAAGGAATAGGAAACCCTTTTAAAAATTGATAGGGACGGTTTTACATACCCTGTGGGTCCTACACTGCTTATATCAGATTAGTCGACTTCCAATGTCGATACACATGATAAAACAAAAGAATCCGCTTGAGTTGAGTTAAGCATTTTCAGAAGATCGACTTTCACGATCTTGCAAATACTAAGTGGTTTTTGTTTTGCGACCATGATATATTTGAATCGTTCTTTCAAGAATCGTTTTAAGACTTTGTAAATATTTATCACTGGTGGAAGTTTTAATTTCAAAATACAGTCTTTATTGCTCTAAAACCATATTCAGACTTAGAAGCAGTAACTTTGAAACAGTTGACTTTCTGAATTATTTGACTCATTCTTTAACAAACCAAGACTTTAAATTGGTCTCAGAAACTTAGAAGCTATAAATAGATGGCCTTCCATCATGTTTATGCACACAGCAACAAAATCCATAGACAAAAAACAACAAATGATGAATACTTCATTCCTAATTTCCTTGTTCTTGGCTACCCTCTTTTCCAATATTGCATGGGCTACTTCCACACCTCATCACCATCATCATAATCGCCAACAAGAATTTCGCCATTGCCTTACCCTTCATGCTGGCAACTCCGTTTCGCAGCAAATTTACACCCCAAAAAACGCGTCTTTTACACCTATTTGGGAAGCCAATATCAACAATCAAAGGTTCGACACTCCTTCAACCCCTCGACCTTTTCTCATCTTGACACCCGTTGATGAATCCCAAATCCAAACCGTCATTCATTGTTCCAAGAAACATGAAATCAAATTCAGAATCCGAGGTGGGGGCCATGATTTCGAGGGTATTTCATCTACTGCAAATGATCCATTTGTGATGCTTGACCTCACTAACATGAGATCAATAAGCATTGACGTTGCTAGTAAGACTGCATGGGTTCAAGGTGGTGCAACTCTTGGAGAACTCTACTATAGAATTTCTCAGAAAAGTAAGACTCTCGCCTTTCCCGGAGGTACTTGGTCAACTGTAGGAGTTGGTGGACTCATTAGTGGTGGAGGTTACGGCACGTTGAACCGAAAATATGGTCTTGCTGCTGACCATGTGCTTGATGCTCGTTTGATCGATGTCAATGGAAAAATTCTTGATAGAAAATCCATGGGGGAAGATTTGTTTTGGGCCATTAGGGGAGGTGGGGCTTCAAGTTTTGGGGTCATAGTTGCTTGGAAGCTAAGCTTGGTTGATGTTCCCGAGACTGTTACTGTTTTCGCCAAAACCAAGACTTTGGAACAAAATGCAACCAGCATTTTCCACAAGTGGCAATCTTTTGCGCCCAATGCGGATCGAGATTTATTCTTGAGGGCTCAATTAACAACTGTTAATTTAGGTTCTGGTGGAAAGAAAACAGTTCTTATTACATTTGACGCTGTGTTCTTGGGTCGAATAGATAGGCTACTTCCTTTGATGCAAGAAGGCTTCCCTGAACTGGGGTTAATGAAAGAAGATTGTACCGAAGTGAGTTATGTTCAATCCGCTATGGTAATTTCAGCTTTCTCTAGTCAAGCTCCACCTCAAACTTTGCTTAATCGATCCGCTACCCCTAAGTTTTCCATAAAAGGTAAATCCGACTTCGTGAAGAAGCCGATTTCTATTGAGGGACTTGAAGGGCTATGGAGAAGGTTCCTTAAAATTGATGTTAGGACGCCAAATTTCATATTAAGTCCTTACGGTGGAAGGATGAATGAGATATCAGAGTCGGCCACTCCATTCCCTCATAGAGCTGGAAACTTGTACGTGCTTCTTGAATGGGCCAATTTGGATATGGAAAGACCAGCATCGGTCAACAGGCGCATTAATTGGATGAGAAATGTGTATAGCTACTTAGGTCGTTATGTTTCTAGTTCTCCAAGAAGTGCATACATAAACTACCTTGATCTTGACTTGGGAGTGAGTAGCAAAAGCTACGCGGAAGCAAGCGTATGGGGAAGAAGATACTTTGGTGATAATTTTGAGAGATTGGTACGAGTGAAGAGCAAAGTTGATCCTGACAACTTCTTCAGCCATCCACAGAGTATTCCTCCTTTTCCATCTCTGCTTTAAAAGCCAGCAACTTCCCTTTTAGTTTCGAAGGAAAAGAATAAGTTGTAAAACGATCATCATTTTTTCAATTTGTTTATTTATTTTTTTGTTCTCAATTATTGGCTTAATCAAGCTGCTATTCATGTATTAATTTCACTTGAATTCTTTTTCTTGGTTAAACGAGAATCCTAACTTGTATGTTGATATGCTTAAGGCCAATATTTCATACTAATGTGTTTGTGTGTGTGTGAGCTCTTGTTTATGTGTTCGTATTGAAAATTTAACTCTGTAAAAAAACGTTATGGTTATTCCGCAGGTTAGCATAATCTATTCATTCCCTTCCAACTCCAACCCCCATATATTTTGCGAAAAAAACATGTCAGCGTATTTAATAGCGTTAAGTGTTAATTAAACTTGTAAACAGTGGACATTTTGATGCTGCAGCTGAGTTTTACAGTAGTATACATTTTGATACTGCAGAATATTTATAAACTTTAAGATTAGTAGCAAATGGTGAAGTTTGAACTCGAAATATCAGGCCAGTTCCTAACTACTGCAGTATAAAAAAATACATTCTCTAAGGACCTTTCATGGGAAAAATACCACCTAGTCCCTGAATAATTTTTAATTTACGTCCTAGGACAGAGACTTTTCTATTTTACCTCCTAGTCCTAAGAAATATTTTATGTAACCATATAGTCCTTTAGTGTATTAACTACACCCCTCCCCTCCCTACTCACTCTTATTCACACACCTAGAGATTTTTTTTTCTCTCTCTCCTTTCTCTCTCCACCTCCCCTCCTGCTCCGGCCACTCCTCCCTCCTCACTTCTGGCAACCCCTCCGATCCCCCTCCTCCGGCGACTTCCCCCTCCGTCGGCCACTTCTTTCCTTACCTCCGGCGAACTGCTATACTCCTCATACTCCGGCGAACACCACCTACAACATTAATCGGCATTTTTAAGCCCCTGATCGTCGTAGATCTGACATTCCAAGCCTCTGACCGTCGTAGATCCGGCGTTGACTCTGTCTTCGAACTCCGCTCCAACTCCGGCAACTTCTCCTACGCCGGTGACCCAGGTGAGCAGATCTACTATTTTTCGATCAATAACTCTAGATCTACGCATGATTTTCTTTCCTTCCAGCCATCCCGTTCTCATCCTCCTTTCTCGTCGACAGCGACCCGAGCTCACCCTTCGCAGCAAGAATACAGTAGTTAAAGCAAGAATCTCGTTTTTTTTTTTTTTTAAAAAGAAGAAACTATTGGATGGGGTTGGGGAGTTACTTGGTGAAAATGAGAAGAGATTGGAGAGATGAGATGTTAGGGAGAGTGGTTTGAATGTGGTGAGTAAATAGACCCATTCAATTTGGGTTTTTGAACTACTGGGTGGAATGTATTAAGTGCATGATAATTAAAAAAAATCATTTATGATAGTTACTTGTAAAGAGGCAGATTTGTTTGTTTGTTTGTTTGTTTTCATTTTGATCAAGTTAATATTGATTCAAGTGATGTTTGTCGTTTTTCTTAATATTTGTTTATTTTTTAAAAAGTTCTCATATGTTTAAATAACACAATTGAGAAGTTTATAGTTATTTTCGAACAAGTGAGAAGTTTTTAAAATAATTGGGAAGCTTCGTTTGTCTTCAGTGAACAAGTGAGAATTTCTTAGTGTTTTAGTGTACAACTAAGATGTTCTCAAATGTGTAGTGTATAATTGAGAACATTCTCAGTTGTTAGTCACCGTCATTAATCACCGGCCACCTTCACAGTTGATAATTGCGAAGTTGTTTGTTCAGTGAACAACTTACTAATAAGTTCTCAGTTGTTTGGTCGTCAGAGTTGAGACAAATGAGAACTTACTGACAAGTTCTCTTTTGTTTAGTCACCAGAGTTGGTGGTCGCCAGATTTTGGTCGTGTTCTTACTAGTTTAGTTGACAACTGAGAACTTATTGATAAGTTCTCAGTTGTTTGGTCTCCAGAGTTAGTGGTCGACGAAGTTGGTCGCCGGAGTTTGATCTTCTTCTTGCCGGTTTAGTTGAGAACTGAGAACTTACTGATAAGTTCTCAACTGTTTGGTCGCCGGAGTTGTTCGTGTTCTTAGTGGTTTATTTGACAACTGAGAACTAACTGATAAGTTCTCAATTGTTTGGTCGCCGGAGTTGGTGGTCGCCGGAATTGTTCGTGTTATTAGTAGTTTAGTTGACAACTGAGAACATACTGATAAGTTCTCAACTGTTTGGTTGCTGGAAGGTCACTGAAGCTAAAAAAAAAAAAAAAAAAATTTTTGTTGTTGTTACCGGAGTGGTCGCCGGAGTTGGTGGTCGCCGGAAATGGTGGTTGCCGGAGTTGTTGACTGGAGAAGGTGGTGAGGGATAGCCTAAGGGGATAGTGGTTGGGGTGAAAGTAAAATGTTGAGAGAGTGTAGTTAGTAATATGTTGAGGAAGATGTAAGCTAGGAACTATATGGTTAGTTAAAATATTTCTTGTCTTAAGAGGTAAATAAGGTTATGTTGAGGGACTATATGGTAAATGCCCCAATTTTCATCCTTTTCACCACAACTTTTGGCAATCGAAACTAAACTGTGGCTCCTTCTTTTGTATACACTGCAGGCTGCAGCCGACAACTTTTTGTTTTAGATGTCTAACTCATTACATAATATAATTAATTTTATTTTTTTTATCAGAGTTGTTCTTCCGACGTTATATATGAATACACCTTGGCTTAAGAAGGCAGTGCGAAAAAAATATGTAAAAACTTTACTTTTTTTTTTTATCAGGTTTGTTTGATTTTTCTGTTTTTTTTTCCTTTGTGGTTTTTCTGTGTCATATACTCCCTCCGTCTCAACACAAGTGACAGTTATTTCTGAAAGGCCCTGTTTAACTAAATGAATAGATGGATTAAAACTTGGACAACTAACTGTTTGAGGTTAGCTGTTAAGAAATAATAAATAAAATCAATGTCCAGCGGAATATAAATAAATAAAGAAATGAAAGGACAAAGTGTAGTGGGTGTTAGTGTATAGACAAGAGTGTACACAGTATTTTAAAGTGGTTCAGAGGCAAAACCTTTCTCTTACATCCACCCCCACTGTTGGAACAGTGAGATCAATCCACTATAATATTCTCTTCAAATAAGAGTTACAAGAATTGATAAGGCAAGTGTTGGGAATTTAGTGGTACCCCGTTGCAATCTAGATCAAGAACATAATACCCACAAGCACAAATATGAGAGAATCACACACACAAGAACACAAGAATTGTTTACCCGGTTCGTTCAACACATGAACTACATCCGGAGGCAATTGCAAAGCCAATATATTATTAAACACTCGTTAATATGTAGCTACAATGTGTTCTAGGTAGTATCTATGCTTATATAGCAGTACAAGGAAACCCTAGGTCGTTTTGGTAGAGATTGCATCAAAATAGGAAACAAATAACAAAAAAATCAATTTCTGCCCGGCAGGGCGGGCGGGCGCCCGGTCTAGAGCGGGCGAGCGCCCGGTCCCCTAGAATGTTCCTCCCCGTTTGACCTCCTCTTAACCTCTACCAACTCCCCACGACTTAGACTCCTTATCCCCTTTGCTTCCTCGTAGTTTAGGACTCCAATCCCAACATCAAGTTCCTTTGAACCCCCTCTACTTTATTGATACTTCAATTAAGGTTGCTTCTTTCAAAGCGAGAAAAAGAAAATAATCACAAGTGTGTTTACAAATGAAAATAGCTTGGCTGTTAGCTGGCTGGATGTGGGTTGTAACTGGGTGCAAAATGGCACAATATTTGTAGGGGTCTATGCAAATATTTCAGACTGCAGAGAGCGAATGCAGTAAGGCTACAAAGGATTTTCAAATGGTGTAAGGTTGTAAAAAGGGTTAAGAGGTTCACTTGACAACATGCCAGCATACTCCTTTATATAAGGGAGGGCATATAGCCGTTGGGGGACAAGAGTACAATAGTAGCCGTTTGGGGAACATAGGTACAGAGGAGTTAATGGTTTGTTTTTTACTTTGACTGAATGTTTGTTATTCCTCTGTATGCAGGTTGTCAAGGAAGGGGAAGGTGTATTCACACTTGTTCAAGCTTCAATATGAGTTATTCCAATGATTGGTAATATTGGAATAATCATTCTTCAAGAATCTGATGACGTGGAGTCAGCTGTTGATGAAGACTAGTCTTAGCTGTTGAAGCAGTGGAGCTTAGCTGTTGGGCTTGTAAGCCATTAGCTGTTGAGGCTTGTTTGTATTTAACATCTTGATAATTCATTTGAGGTAGAGGGAGTCTGTAATAGGTAGTTCTTCTGTTTGTTGGATGTATAGATGATAGGTAGATCATGTAATGACTTGACTGTTGGCTTGAATGAAAACAGGGCAGCTTAGCTGTTGAGCTTTGTATTGGGCTGCCTATGCTCAGGTGTTTTGTATACATCATATAATCAATTGGGTTTGATTATTTATTTATCAAAACATATTTACTATGATTAATTGTGAGTTAAACATAGTGAGGTACTAACAATTTCCTTTTCGGTCTGTCCCAATACAAGTGACACTGCCAAAAATGAAAATGTTTTAATATATTTATATTCAACCAACCCTACTATTTAACCCCACTCATTCTCTCTCTTCATTTTCCACCACTCATTTTATTCAACCAACACTACTATTTACCACACTCATTCTCTCATTTTCTACCACACATCTACTACCTATCCTTAATATCCGTGTCCCAAAAGTTGGTGCCACTTCTGCTAAGACGGAGGGAGTATAGTTTATGTTATGCACACAAGGTCAAAGTTTACCATCAATTGATTAAGTTTAGAAATCAGAATAAGTTGTTAAGGACAGGTTGCTGTTGAATCATAATTCTCTGCATTCTGTTTCAACACTGTAAAGACTTATGCTTTGAATTCAAACAGCTCCATTGACCAATAAGTTTGATATTCTTTCCGTCCCAAATAAACGTCCGAATTCGCTCTTGATCAAGAGTAAATTCAAACATCTATTAACTTGTCTCTTGATCAACCCTTTTTCTTTGCTCGGCAACAAGAGATTTTATGGATTAACCAAGGATTGTATCAGGATCTCAAAACTAGAACACATGATCGAGTAGAAACATTAAAGATCAAGAGTACTAAACCCCTCAAACATCAAAAAGACGGGTATCTTCTTGTTAAAAAAATAAAAATAAAATAAATAGACATGAATTTAAGAAATGCAGAAAATTAATGAACAAGTCAAAAGTAACATTTTTCAGTCCTGGAAGTAAGAATCAATATCCATATTTTGAGGTTAACAGAAATTAGTCCTTGTTGCATAAATAGAGGAAACATTATTCTTTAGTTTACTATGTACAAATCATTTCAATTGTTAATTAACATTTATCTGCCCTAAAAGTAGTATTGACATCATTTTTCTGCTCTATGAGTAACCTTTTTTCTGTCAACTCTGTAATTAATAGCTTGCCACATTTAACTTAATGCATTTTACGGAAAAAAAATTACGAAAATTTCAGTAAACAATAAGAGGCTCGGTGCAACACAATCCTGCGATCCATTATCCATAGGATGTAAACCAAGTTAGTCATTTGACCTGACTTTAGTCAAACAAAATTTTCTACTTTCCTAGAGGAGACTTGAATATTTCTTATACTCCCTCCGTCCCGTTTTAAGGTTTTTAGTTTGACTTTGCACGCTTATTAATAAATCAAGTGTAAAACAAAGAAAAATGGGTCAACAAAAGTAGGGATGTGAGGATATAATTGTCCAAATACTATTCAAAAAGCAAATGAGTGAAAAGTAATTTGGGAAAGTAATGTTTTTTTTTTTTTTTGTAATTAAATGAACCTTTTGAGGGCAAGATTATCCAAGACACTATTCATATTTTTCCATTTATGGAATAAAGCAACTAAGAACCTTAATCTGGGATAAACCAAAAAGGAAAGTAAGAACCTTAAACTGGGACGGATGCAGTAGCATTGTTGATTTAGTTCTGCTCTCAACTTAGTTGTTTTCAACCAGGATCAAACAATATACTACCTCCGTCCCAGCTCAATATGCACTGTTTGACTTTTTTGATCAACTCAATTGATTTTGACCATAATTTTATGAAAATCTAGATAGCTCTATGCGATTTAAAAAAATGTTATTGATATATTTCCAAATAGTGAAACAATAACAATTTTTAGAAATGCACATGAATATCTGGATTTTCATAAAATTATGGTTAAAGTTTGGCTGAGTTGACCAAATGAACAGTAACTACTGTGCAAATTGAGCTAGGACGGAGGTAGTATTCAGTAACTAGGTCTGAATCAAGAAAGTAATTAGCATTGCATAAACTTCTATACGTAAATATATTTAATAGTTCGATTTGGATTAAATATTTTTAGAAGACTTTAACGAACCAGGTTGCAAACAGTTGACACTTTGAGAATATGAAACATTTGAATCGTTCTTTCAGTAATTCATTAGTGAAAAAGTTTGAATTTCAAACTACAATCATAATTTACTGTCCTAAAACAACATTAGAATTATGAGCTGTTAATTGAAATCAGTTGAATTAATGTATTATTTGACTTTTTAACAAGAACTCGTAGTCATGTGACCTGACCTGTTCTATGGAAAATGAGAAAAAAAACAAACAAACAAAGAGACAGCGTTTAGCGATATGATTATTGCATTTAACTACTATACATGCTTTATACGCTGTATGTACGATTATGTTTGATTTTATTGATTCATACCATGTTAACCAAGTCTTTTTGACCTGACTTTAGTCAAACAAAATTTAATAATTCCCCATAACAAACTTGAATATTTATTATGGCACACAGCCAATGCCATGAGGAAATTTTCTCTTGGATCAAACAGTTTTTGTAGCAGTTTCTATCGTGAGTTAATTTACATACTCCCACGGTCCCAAAATTATCTTCCCACTTTTTTGCCGTCACTATGAAGGAAGTATGAGTTTAAGAAATTACTCCATTTAACAGTGAAAACCCCATATTGATTGTTCTTAGGCAATGACCGAGAGGTATTTTAGACAATTGTTGATCATAATAAGTTTTAGTGTAAAGGAATAGGAAACCTTTTTAAAAATTGATAGGGAGGGTTTTACATACCCTGTGGGTCCTACACTGCTTATATCAGATTAGTCGACATCCAATGTCTGACGCGATACACATGATAAAACAAAAGAATCCGCTTGAGTTGAGTTAGGCCTTGTTTGTTTTTTTCATTCAGATCTGAATGGAGTCTGAATGTCTAGCGAATCAGACCTTCTCCAATTCAGATTGTTTTTTTTTTCAGCTTTCAGATCTGAATAGAGACTTTTGATCTGAATGGAGTCTGAATGAATCAGACCTAAAATGAAGTCTGATTAGAGTCTGAATGGTGTCAGAAGCAACAATAATTAAAATGCTTTTCACTTTTCTTTTAGCAAATAAAAATCCATTATTATCCATTAATTCTCATGCTTATACATAATATTTCAAAAGGTTAACACTTAAAAAAAACAATTCAGATGTGAATTCAGATGAAAAAACAAACAGCTTGAATAATTCAGAATTCAGTCTTCAGACGCTGCCTCTTATTGATTCAGATGTGAATTCAGATTTCAGGACTTAACACTTAAAAAAACAAACGCCACCTTAAGCATTTTCAGAAGATCGACTTTCACGATCTTGCAAATACTAAGTAGTTTTTGTTTTGAGACCATGATATATTTGAATCATTCTTTCAAGTATCGTTTTAAGACTTTGTAAATATTTATCAATGGTGGAAGTTTTAATTTCAAAATACAGTCTTTATTGCTCTAAAACCATATTCAGACTTAGGAGAAGTTAACTTTGAAACAGTTGACTTTCTGAATTATTTGACTCATTCTTTAACAAACCAAGACTTTAAATTGGTCTCAGAAACTTAGAAGCTATAAATAGATGGCCTTCCATCATGTTTATGCACACAGCAACAAAATCCATAGACGAAAAACAACAACTGATGAATACTTCATTCCTAATTTCCTTGTTCTTGGCTACCCTCTTTTCCAATATTGCATGGGCTACTTCCACACCTCATCACCATCATCATAATCGCCAACAAGAATTTCGCCATTGCCTTACCCTTCATGCTGGCAACTCCGTTTCGCAGCAAATTTACACCCCACGAAACTCTTCTTTTACACCTATTTGGGAAGCCAATATCAACAATCAAAGGTTCGACACTCCTTCAACCCCTCGACCTTTTCTCATCTTGACACCCGTTGATGAATCCCAAATCCAAACCGTCATTCATTGTTCCAAGAAACATGAAATCAAATTCAGAATCCGAGGTGGGGGCCATGATTTCGAGGGTATTTCATCCACTGCAAATGATCCATTTGTGATGCTTGACCTCACTAACATGAGATCAATAAGCGTTGACGTTGCTACTAAGACTGCATGGGTTCAAGGTGGTGCAAGTCTTGGAGAACTCTACTATAGAATTTCTCAGAAAAGTAAGACTCTCGCCTTTCCCGGAGGTACTTGGTCAACTGTAGGAGTTGGTGGACTCATTAGTGGAGGAGGTTACGGCACGTTGAACCGAAAATATGGTCTTGCTGCTGACCATGTGCTTGATGCTCGTTTGATCAATGTCAATGGAAAAATTCTTGATAGAAAATCCATGGGGGAAGATTTGTTTTGGGCCATTAGGGGAGGTGGGGCTTCAAGTTTCGGGGTCATAGTTGCTTGGAAGCTAAGCTTGGTTGATGTTCCCGAGATTGTCACTGTTTTTGCCAAAACCAAGACTTTGGAACAAAATGCAACCAGCATTTTCCACAAGTGGCAATCTTTTGCGCCCAATGCGGATCGAGATTTATTTTTTAGGTCTCAATTAACAACTGTTAATTTAGGTACTGGTGGAAAGAAAACAGTTCTTATTACATTTGACGCTGTGTTCTTGGGTCGAATAGATAGGCTACTTCCTTTGATGCAAGAAGGCTTCCCTGAATTGGGGTTAATGAAAGAAGATTGTACCGAAGTGAGTTATGTTCAATCCGCTATGGTAATTTCAGCTTTCTCTAGTCAAGCTCCACCTCAAACTTTGCTTAATCGATCCGCTACCCCTAAGTTTTCCATAAAAGGTAAATCCGACTTCGTGAAGAAGCCGATTTCTATTGAGGGACTTGAAGGGCTATGGAGAAGGTTCCTTAAAATTGATGTTAGGACGCCAAATTTCATATTAAGTCCTTACGGTGGAAGGATGAACGAGATATCAGAGTCGGCCACTCCATTCCCTCATAGAGCTGGAAACTTGTACGTGCTTCTTGAATGGGCCAATTTGGATATGGAAAGACCAGCATCGGTCAACAGGCGCATTAATTGGATGAGAAGTGTGTATAGCTACTTAGGTCGTTATGTTTCTAGTTCTCCAAGAAGTGCATACATAAACTACCTTGATCTTGACTTGGGAGTCAGTAGCAAAAGCTACGCGGAAGCAAGCGTATGGGGAAGAAGATACTTTGGTGATAATTTTGAGAGATTGGTACGAGTGAAGAGCAAAGTTGATCCTGACAACTTCTTCAGCCATCCACAGAGTATTCCTCCTTTTCCATCTCTGCTTTAAAAGCCAGCAACTTCCCTTTTAGTTTCGAAGGAAAAGAATAAGTTGTAAAACGATCATCATTTTTTCAATTTGTTTATTTATTTTTTTGTTCTCAATTATTGGCTTAATCAAGCTGCTATTCATGTATTAATTTCACTTGAATTCTTTTTCTTGGTTAAACGAGAATCCTAACTTGTATGTTGATATGCTTAAGGCCAATATTTCATACTAATGTGTTTGTGTGTGTGGAGCTCTTGTTTATGTGTTCGTATTGAAAATTTAATTCTGTAAAAAAACGTTATGGTTATTCCGCAGGTTAGCATAATCTATTCATTCCCTTCCAACTCCAACCCCCATATATTTTGCGAAAAAAACATGTCAGCGTATTTAATAGCGTTAAGTGTTAATTAAACTTGTAAACAGTGGACATTTTGATGCTGCAGCTGATTTTAACAGTAGTATACATTTTGATACTGCAGAATATTTATAAACTTTAAGATTAGTAGCAAATGGTGAAGTTTGAACTCGAAATATCAGGCCAGTTCCTAACTACTGCAGTATAAAAAAAATACATTCTCTAAGGAATTTTCATCCTTTTCACCACAACTTTTGGCAATCGAAACTAAACTGTGGCTCCTTCTTTTGTATACACTGCAGGCTGCAGCCGACAACTTTTTGTTTTAGATGTCTAACTCATTACATAATATAGTTAATTTTATTTTTTATCAGAGTTGTATTAGACAATATACACCGCAACCCTAGCTAGTCCCACAAGCTAGGGTTAGCCGCCTCTCTTTAGTAGTAGTTTCCTAATCACAGTATTCTTCTATTCTAAGTATTTGTTTAGGTTACCTTCTTTACGTATTATGTATGCATATATGAGGACTACTACAGTCAATACAATGCAATGAACCACATTCAATCAAAGTTGTTCTATAATATTTTACCTATGTTATATTGTTTATCTCTTATTTATCATATGGTATCTAGAGCATAAAAGATCCAAAAAAAAATTCAATGGCAGAGTCTTCCACCTTGCCGAATCCGGCAGAACCCACCAAGCCCTTGATAATCGTTTCCCTTACTCATATCCTCAAACTATCCCCCACCAACTATATTGGTTGGAAAACACAAATCGTTACCTGCCTTCGAGGATACGATCTTCATCAGTATATTGATGGCACACAACCAGCACCGCCCCAAACCCTACCCAATCATGCCGCTACACCCACTATTTCGGCAGAGTCCACTGATGCCCAAAAAGCCGCTGCTCAGGCCGCCGCCGCCGCAACCCCTGCCACAATCCCAAATCCAGCGTATACTACATGGTTTCGTCAGGATCAATTGTTACTCAGTTCCCTTGCTGGATCCCTTACCAGCCCTCTGGTTCCGCTTATATCTGGCTACTCCACCACTCAAGAAGTTTGGAATACCTTAGCCAAAACCTACGCAAATCCATCCAAAGGGCATCTCAAACAGATCAAAGACCGCTTACGTACAATCACCAAGGGTTCTCGGACTATAACTGATTATATGCATGATCTGAAAAATTGTGCAGATCAACTAGCTTCTCTTGGCCGTCCCCTAGATCCATATGATCTAGTCGACAGAGTTCTTGAACAGCTCCAAGATTCGAATTACGACAGTGTTGTTAACGCTGTCCAGAGCAGAGACACGCCCATATCCTTTGATGAACTTCATGAGAAGTTAATTAGCAAAGAATTGTCTCTAAAACATCGCTCCACTCCAAGTCCATCCTTCCCTGCTACAGTGGCCTACGTCGCAAAACAACCTACACGCAATTCTCAATCTCGCCAACCCACTAGCACCGGGCCTCCTACCTCCACTAACCAGAACAATAACTCTGCCCCTTTCAACACACGAACCACCACATATCCGCCAAACAATCCCTCAAACTACAAAGGACGCTGTCAATGGTGTCGTACCGAGGGCCACTTCCTCTCACACTGCCCCATGTTTCGCCAAACCTACCCTAATGCCAACTTCCCTAACCCATATCCACCAAACAATCCCTCACCATCCAATACTTACCGCAACCCATACCGTGGCAGAAACCCTAATCCACCAAACCCTACACCTCCAGCTGCATACACGGCCCACACTCCCTCTGGACAGGCACCAGGTTGGCTGATTGACAGCGGGGCTACGCGCCATGCTACACATGATCTCAACAACCTTTCTCTTCACTCTCCGTATGATGGTACAAAGGAACTCATGATTGGTGATGGTTCAGGTCTTTCTATTTCTCATATTGGTTCTATGTCCTTTACTGCCTCTTCTACATCTCTCACTTTAAATCATATTCTTCATGTTCCAAAAATTTCTTGTAATATACTGTCTGTTTCTAAATTCTGTCACGATAACAATGCCTCTTTTACGTTCTTACCTGATTCTTTTGTTGTGAAGGATCGGTGTACGGACAAAATTCTTTTCCAAGGCAAATCTAGATCAGGCGTCTATGAATGGCTTCCGTTTTCTCCGCCTGTTCATGTTTCCACCCTCAGCACTACCATCAATTGGCATCATCGTCTTGGGCATCCTTCCCTAGATATATTACGGCATCTTAGTTCTAGTTTTCAGTTAGATATTCCTAGTAGTACTTCGTTTCATTGTAACTCTTGTGACTGCAACAAAAGTCACAAGTTACCTTTTTATGAGAATACTCTTTCTTCAAATGGTCCTCTTGATATACTTTACAGTGATGTTTGGACATCCCCTACCTTGTCATTCGATGGTTTTAAATATTATATTATCTTTGTCGATCACTTCACCAAGTACATTTGGATATATCCGCTCAAACATAAAAATGATGCCACCGCAACCCTAGCTAGTCCCACAAGCTAGGGTTAGCCGCCTCTCTTTAGTAGTAGTTTCCTAATCACAGTATTCTTCTATTCTAAGTATTTGTTTAGGTTACCTTCTTTACGTATTATGTATGCATATATAAGGACTACTACAGTCAATACAATGCAATGAACCACATTCAATCAAAGTTGTTCTATAATATTTTACCTATGCTATACTGTTTATCTCTTATTTATCATAAGTTGTTCTTCCGACGTTATATATGAATACACCTTGGCTTAAGAAGGCAGTGCGAAAAAAATATGTAAAAACTTTACTTTTTTTTTTTTTATCAGGTTTGTTTGATTTTTCTGTTTTTTTCCTTTGTGGTTTTTCTGTGTCATATACTCCCTCCGTCCCAACACAAGTGACAGTTATTTCCTTTTCGGTCTGTCCCAATACAAGTAACACTGCCAAAAATGAAAATGTTTTAATATATTTATATTCAACCAACCCTACTATTTAACCCCACTCATTTTCTCTCTTCATTTTCCACCACTCATTTTATTCAACCAACACTACTATTTACCACACTCATTCTCTCATTTTCTACCACACATCTACTACCTATCCTTAATATCCGTGTCCCAAAAGTTGGTGCCACTTCTACTAGGATAGAGGGAGTATAGTTGACGTAGCGGAAGACTTGATAGAGATTAACTATTGTATTTCGCTCGAGAAATTCAGCAATCAATCAACAATTTTCGCTCGAGAAAATTGAAGAAATAAACTCTCAAGTTTATTCAATAAAAATTTCAATAAAATCAACTGATTTTCGGAATTAAACATACCCCTAATTATATAGTTTTCCTAGGACTTGGAAAACAAGTCAAAACATTCTAAAAATACTCCTAATCAATATGGTAACCTAATAGACTCCTAAAATATCAAAATAAAGCCTAAATCGGGTAACCTAATAGACTCCTAATTTCTGATTATGAGCAACCCGGTACTGCGATTAACTGCATGATTATGAGCAAACTCTGCCTGGCACAATTTCTGATCCCACGCCTTAATATGTTCCCCGACCAAGCAGCTCAAAAGATTACCCAACGAACGATTAACCACCTCTGTCTGTCCATCGGTCTGGGGATGATAAGCACTGCTAAAATTCAGCTGTGTGTTAGCCATCTTCCACAGGCTGCGCCAAAAATGGCTTAGAAAGCGAGTGTCACGGTCAGAAACAATAGAAGCAGGCAACCCATGAAGACGATAGACCTCCCGAAAGAATAACTGAGCAACATTAACTGCGTCCTTCTTGCACGGGATGAAATGAACCATCTTAGAAAACCTGTCCACCACCACATAGATAGAATCATGACCTCGCTGCGTACGTGGAAACCCTACCACAAAATCCATACTCACATCCACCCAAGGCTGTGTCGGAACTGGCAATGGCATGTACAATCCAGCATTAGTGGCCGTCCCCTTCGCTGCGTGACAAACCCGGCATCGCTGCACAAACTTCTCAACCTCCTTACGCATGCTAGGCCAGAAATAAGATGATTGCACTAACTGTAGCGTCCGATCCCATCCCACATGGCCCTCACCATGGAGCTCCTGAATAATCTGCAAGCGAAGACTGCAGTCTGGAATGCACAGCTGATTACCCTTAAAATAAGAACCCCTCCTGCAGCAAGAAATCAGTCTTCTCACCCGTAGTCACCCTGTCAATAATCCCAGAAAAATACGGATCAGCAGCAAGTGTTTCGCGAAAAGAATCAAATCCTGGTACCTCCACACGCATGGTACCCAGTAGCCCGCGACGACGGCTTAGTGTATCAGCCACTCTGTTAGAAACTCCTGCTTTATGATTGACCACAAAGTAAACTGTTCAAGGAAAGCAACCCAACGAGCATGTCGAGGTGAGATTTTATCCTGACCATACAAATGTCGCAAAGAATCATGATCGGTAAACAGAATGAACTCCCTCTGGAATAGATAATGGCGCCAATGCTTAACTGCCTGAACGACTGCATAAAACTCCAGATCATATGTGTTGTATCGTGTCTTTGCCCCAGATAGTTTCTCGCTGAAATAAGTAACCGGTTTACTATTCTGACTAAGAACAGCCCCTATACCAACCTTTGATGCATCTGTGTGCAGCTCGAACGGCTGAGAAAAATCAGGTAAAATCAAAATCGGGGCAGTGGTCAATCGCTCCTTGATCAGCTGAAACGCCAATTCTGCTTCCTCATTCCAGGAAAACCTAAATCTATCCCTATTATGTTGATCTCCATCATTCTTCCCCGCTTGAAGAAAATTCGTCCTCGAATTTTAAGTTGTGCTTTGAAGAACACCTCTTGAATTTCTTTGTCATACCTCCGACGAACTTTAAACTTAGCAGCCTTCGTAATAATATCCATCCAATATCCCCATTGAGTTGATACAAAGTAATTTATAATTAACTTTTGTATCATCCGTAAACTTGAAAAATTGAAAGTAGTTATAATAAATGGATCTTCGTAAGGATGATTAAAATTTATATCTTCACACACCCACAGTAATTGATTTTGTAGAAAATCATGGTCACCCATTATCATACCAACATGATGTGATGTCAACTCTTCACAAAATTCACAATTACACTCATCAAAAATAGGGGGTTTTGACCAATCGATGAAAAGGTCAGTAGGTTTTGACTCACCACAGGAAAATATTTTTGAAGAACGTGAATCAAACTTTTTGGGATCAGATGTACGTTGATCTACGACTTGTGCGATTCGCGGTTCAAGCGTATCCTCCTCACAGCCATAGACCTCTTCCACAGCGGTCTTATTTCCTCCTCGTGCCATTCAACCTAGAATGAACCAGGCTCTGATACCAACTGACGTAGCGGAAGACTTGATAGAGATTAACTACTGTATTTCGCTCGAGAAATTCAGCAATCAATCGACAATTTTCGCTCAAGAAAGCGAAAATTGAAGAAATAAACTCTCAAGTTTATTCAATAAAAATTTCAATAAAATCAACTGATTTTCGGAATTAAACATACCCCTAATTATATAGTTTTCCTAGGACTTGGAAAACAAGTCAAACATTCTAAAAATACTCCTAATCAATATGGTAACCTAATAGACTCCTAAAATATCAAAATAAAGCCTAAATCTACTTTAAAACATAAAATTATTACCTATCTAAATAAAAATCCGAAAATTACAATTAAATAGCAAATAATTAAAATAAAAACCTAAATCTATCCCTATTATGTTGATCTCCATCAATAGTTTATGTTATGCACACAAGGTCAAAGTTTACCATCAATTGATTAAGTTTAGAAATCAGAATAAGTTGTTAAGGACAGGTTGCTGTTGAATCATAATTCTCTACATTCTGTTTCAACACTGTAAAGACTTATGCTTTGAATTCAAACAGCTCCATTGACAAATAAGTTTGATATTCTTTCCGTCCCAAATAAACGTTCGAATTTGCTCTTGATCAAGAGTAAATTCAAACATCTATTAACTTGTCTCTTGATCAACCCTTTTTCTTTGCTCGGTAACAAGAGATTTTATTTTATGGATTAACCAAGGATTGTATCAAGATCTCAAAACTAGAACACATTAAAGATCAAGAGTACTAAACCCCTCAAACATCAAAAAGACGGGTATCTTCTTGTTAAAAAATAAAAATAAAATAAATAGACATGAATTTAAGAAATGCAGAAAATTGATGAACAAGTCAAAAGTAACATTTTTCAGTCCTGGAAGTAAGAATCAATATCCATATTTTGAGGTTAACAGAAATTAGTCCTTGTTGCATAAATAGAGGAAACATTATTCTTTAGTTTACTATGCAAAAATCATTTCAATTGTTAATTAACATTTTTCTGCCCTAAAAGTAGTATTTACATCATTTTTCTGCTCTATGAGTAACATTTTTTCTATCAACTCTGTAATTAATAGGTTGCCACATTTGACTTAATGCATTTTACGGAAAAAAAATTACGAAAAAATCAGTAAAAAATAAATTGCTCCGTGCAACACAATCCTGCGATCTATCATCCATAGCACGTAAACCAAGTTAGTCATTTGACCTGACTTTAGTCAAACAAAATTTTCAACTTTCCTAGAGGAGACTTGAATATTTCTTATAGCATTGTTGATTTAGTTCTGCTCTCCCCTTAGTTGTTTTCAACTAGGATCAAACGATATACTACCTCCGTCCCAGCTCAATATGCATTGTTTGACTTTTTTGTCAACTCAATTGATTTTGACCATAATTTTATGAAAATCTAGATAGCTCTATGCGATTTTAAAAAATGTTATTTGAAAGGTCCTGTTAAACTAATTGAACAGATTAATTAAAACTTGGACAGCTAATACTTTGGGTTAGCTGTTGAGAAATAATGAATAAAAAGAATTATGCAGCGAAATATAAATAAGTAAAGAATGAAAAGAACAATGTGCAGTGTGTGTGTAAGTGTATGGACAAGAGTGTACACAGTATTTTCAAGTGGTTCAGAGGCAAAACCCTTCTCTTACATCCACCCCCACTGTTGACGTGTATGGACAAGAGTGTACACAGTATTTTCAAGTGGTTCAGAGGCAAAACCCTTCTCTTACATCCACCCCTACTATTGACAACAGTGAGATCAATTCACTATAATATTCTCTTCAATAAGAGTTACAAGAATTGATAAGTTTCTAGAACCCCCTCTACTTAATTGACACTTCAATTAAGGTTGCTTCTTCCAAAGCAGATAAAAAGAAAAAGAAAATACACAAGAGTATTTACAAAAATAGCTTGGCTAAAAGCTGGCTTGTTGAGGGTTGTAACTGGGTGCTAGATGGCACAAGGTTGTAAAATTGGTCAAGATTGCAGAGGTTTGTTAAGGTTAGCAAAAGGTTTGTTCAAGGGGTAGAAAAAGGGTACTTGACAACATGCCATTATGCTCCTTTATATAGGGGACGCTTATAGCCGTTGGGGAACATGGTTGCAGTGTAGTTAAAGCTCTTCTTGACTTGAGTTAGTCAAGGTTTGACTGACACAATGTCAGTTTCCATTGGGTGCTTGTTGTCAGGTGAGAGATGGCTGTGCAGACTTGATCAATGCTTTAATATGATTTTTTCCAATGATTGGGAGGATGCTTTAATCATTGGTGTTAAGTTTAATGCCTTTGAAATTGGGGACGTCTAATTTAATGGATTAAATTAACAAGTTCATAATTCCGAGACGGAGTGAGTAGAAAATAGCTTGGAGCCGTGCAACAAGGCTGATTCTATGGCTTTAGCATAGAGAGCTAGCCATGCATACACACACCAAACTTTGTTGTGTGGGCCGGATATGTTGGGAAACTAACAAGTATTATTTGGTCAGGATTTTGTTGTGGCCTGAGTTGTTAGAACCTTAGTCAATAAGGATTAAGCCATTAAGGTATCCTTATGTAATTGGAACCAATTAGTTAGGTGCTGAAGGCTGCGTGTGTGTATATATACTCCTTCCGTCTTAAATTAGTTCAGAAGTTCAATTACTCAGAGAGAAAGAAAGATCAATAATTCTAGATCTAAGGTTTTGCATAACTAGGAACTTGTGATCAAAGTTCATGCAAACATAGATTAGTGTGATCATCTTCTTGTAATTGTTTCTCCGCCATAATAATATCTGTTTCCTTTTGCCCGTGGAGGTAGCCAATAGAGATTGGTGAACCACGTATATTCTGTGTTGATTTGCGTTCGTTATTATTTATCTCCTGGGTTTGATTTACTAACAAGTGGTATCAGAGCTCTGGTTGCACCAGAGTCTGGTTAGTAAAGAAAGATCAGGGCATTCCACTGCGGTAGAAAGAGATGGATTCCGGGATAGATAAGAAAATCAACAAGTCTGACGCAAAGAACAGGTATATTATCTGATGGAAGATTATGCATTGGGCGTGCTGGTCGCGGGCAGAAAAAAAATGCAGATCGCGTGCAGAAAACGTGCAGTTCGCGTGCAGTCTTGGTGCGGGTCGCGTGCAGTTTTGGTGCAGTTCGCGTGCAGTTTTTTCCGTGCAGTCCGCATGCAGTGTCCGTGCAGAAACCTGTGCTAGAAATAGCAAATCTGGTAGATCAGCATCTGAAAGTTCGTCTGGTGTTCGGTGGTGATCCAAGAACGCATCTAGAATGTTTCGGTGTCTAGTATCTACATATGAAGACGGAGATTTGAAGCTAGGGTTCTGTGATCAGAAGTTAGCTGTCTGGTATAATCTGAAGATCTAACATCTGTTGTAGTCTATTCTAGTGATCTAGAAGTAGATACAAAATCTGTGTTGCCTGAGGCAATAAATCTAGTTAGATTTCAGAGTTGTACATCTGACTCCGCGTCTGAAGAATTCTGAGTCGGCTGCAGCGATGGCGAGCAGTGACAATCTGAATGAGGATGGTGATTATGCCCTGGTGACCGAAGAAGAAGCGTGCAAGGAAGTTGCATGGGTTCTAGATTCGGGAGTTTTTTATCGTATGTGTTCGCGTAAGGAGCAGTTTACAACGTACGAGTAGAAGGATGGAGACCATATTTATATGGCTAATGGATCTATCTGCGAAGTAGTTGGCATGGGCTCTGTAAGGGTGAGAACTTCTGGTGATAAATATCTCACATTGAACAAGGTGAGACACGTTCCACAAGTAGCAAAGAATCTGGTATCACTTAGTCGGTTGGACAAGAAGGGATACAGTTTCAAAGGTGAAGGTGGAGTTCTGAATGTCTACAAAGGTTCCGATGTGATTCTGAAGGGCGGAAGAAAAGATTCCTTGTTTATCCTCCAAGGTTCTGAGAATGGCGAGGGTGTTGACGAGCAGGTGGAGCATCGTTTTACTCTAGGCCAGAGTGAACTGGGCAAGCCACGGCTAGAAGATCAACACACACCCGTACTATCAATCATGGTTGGCATGATCCAATGTCGACTGGATGGGCCACAACTGAATGACTGTTAGTCGCCCGTTGGGGCGATTCTGAGTGCCTGTAGGTGCACGTCTGGGTGTCCGTAGGATACATTGCATGTAGAAAATCTGATTGTCCAGAGGACAAGGTTGTTTTCCTGGTGAGGCAAATTCTGAGTGTCTTAAAGATACATGGCACGCGCGAAAAATCTAGTGTCTTTGACGAAAGACAGACTGAGGCAAAGGTTGAAAAAATCTGGTACGAAGGATGTGGCTCAAGGTGGAGGCTATGTCAGAAAATCGTGCATCTGAATTATTAGGGGAGATTCAAAGTCAAGGTGGAGATTGTTAAGTTTAATTCCTTTGAAATTGGGGACGTCTAATTTAATGGATTAAATTAACAAGTTCATAATTCCGAGACGGAGTGAGTAGAAAATAGCTTGGAGCCGTGCAACAAGGCTGATTCTATGGCTTTAGCATAGAGAGCTAGCCATGCATACACACACCAAACTTTGTTGTGTGGGCCGGATATGTTGGGAAACTAACAACAAGTATTATTTGGTCAGGATTTTGTTGTGGCCTGAGTTGTGAGAAACCTTAGTCAATAAGGCTTAAGCCATTAAGGTATCCTTATGTAATTAGAACCAATTAGTTAGGTGCTGAAGGCTGCGTGTGTGTGTATATACTCCTTCTGTCTTAAATTAGTTCAGAAGTTCAATTACTCAGAGAGAAAGAAAGATCAATAATTCTAGATCTAGGGTTTTGCATAACTAGGAACTTTGTGATCAAAGTTCATGCAAACATAGATTAGTGTGATCATCTTCTTGTAATTGTTTCTCCGCCATAATAATATCAGTTTCCTTTTGCCCGTGGAGGTAGCGCGAATAGAGATTGGTGAACCACGTATATTCTGTGTTGATTTGCGTTCGTTATTATTTATCTCCTGGGTTTGATTTACTAACAATTGGAATAATCATTCTTCAATGATTTGAGGTGTCAGTCTTGGCTGTTGGTTGAGAATAGTCTTAGCTATTGAGACATAGTAGTCTTAGCCGTTGGACCTTTATGGCACTATCTGTTGAAGCTTGTTTGAAGTTTGGTCTTTGATAATTCAAATGGTTGTTTGAAGGACTAGAAGTAATGTTTCTTTAGTTTGTTTGTTGTGAATAGGTTGAATGGATCATGCAGCAGTTTGGCTGTTGGGATATATGGATGCAGGGGAGCTTAGCTGTTGAGTCTTGTACTCGCTGCTGTTGCTCAGGTCCTTGTATGCAGTTTGTGATGCTGAAGTTTGATTATTTACTAACATTATTGATATTTTTCCTAATAGTGAAACAATAACAATTTTTAGAAATGCACAGGAATATCTGGATTTTCATAAATTATGGTTAAAGTTTGGATGAGTTGAACAAATGAACAATAATTGTACAAATTGAGCTGGGACGGTGGTAGTATTCAGTAACTAGGTCTGAATCAAGAAAGTAATTAGCATTTCATAAACTTCAATACGTAAATATATTTAATAGTTCGATTTGGATTAAATATTTTTAGAAGACTTTAACGAACGCGATTGCAAAGAGTTGACATTTTGAGAATATGAAACATTTGAATCGTTCTTTCAGTAATTCATTAGTGAAAAAGTTTGAATTCCAAACTACAATCTTAATTTACTGTCCTAAAACAATATTAGAATTATGAGCTCTTACTTGAAATCAGTTGAATTAATTGTAAGGACATGGCTTGCAACACAAGTCATTTAGACTTCCATTTATAAAATTATGATTATAATGTTAATTTATAAAGTATAGTTGATAATAAAATGTGTAGAATTCCTGGATATATAATTACCTAATTGTGATGAGCAAAAGGGTAATATAATATCACTAAGCTTCTTGAAAGGGTGTAGTCCCTAGGTGAAGTGACACAATGTTTCCTATTTAAAGGCCCTTCCATCAAGCCTAGAAACAACTATTCATTCTTGTTATCTCTCCTAAATTCTCTTCACATTATTGAAGTACTTGAGAGATTAAGAAGTCACTATTACTTAGAAGATCTTCATTCCCTACTTCTTCTTCATCTTATTTCTCCCTACATCATCCATGGATTCAACAGGTATATATTTTATCGCTTCCGCTTCATCTCTTCCTCAATCCTATTCTAAAGTGAGTGTGGCATTCAGGGATTAAAATTGTTCCAACAATTGGTATCAAAGCCCCGCTCATCTTTAGTTTAAGTTTGAGTTCTTTTTTTTTTTGGAAAGTGTATACTTTCAATTTTGATTCATTTTCCCTGTTGAATCATTAAGTTTTGATGTTGATTAGGACTCTAATTCGTTCATAGAGCACTGATAATCATCATCTAAAATTCAGAAAAGGTTTGAAAGTTTTGTTCATTAAAACTAAATGGTTCAAGTGTGACTATCCTTTCATAACATGGTTTTATGTTTTCATGCATACCATGTGGATCTACTCACTTGATTCCATTAATTTTAAGGCAAGATTATCCCTAAATAACATGGTTTTATGTTTTAAGTACATACCATGTGGATCTACTTGCAATTCATGGCCTTTTGGGAATAAATTAAACAAATTCAGAAAGTGCAGAAAATGGGGTGCTCGGCCGAGTCATTTGTTTTGCTCGGCCGAGCATATGAAAAGGCGCGAACTGCTCGGCCGAGTCTTTGGATTTGCTCGGCCGAGCACATGAACAGGCGCCAAAATGGCATAAACCGGTCGGACCTTTGGTCGAGTTCGGTCCGGTTCTCTTGAATACCCGGTCGGGTCTTTGGTTATGCCCGGTCGGACCAAGACTTGCGCGGCCGAGCATTTGGTTTTGCACGGTCGAGCATTGTATGTCAAATAAGGCATTTGTTTCTGATTAAGGTGCTCGGCCAAGCACATCATATGACTCGGCCGAGCAGCTCGGTCGAGCGTTTTGTTTAGAGCGGCCAAGCATAATGTGACAAATTGACCAAAACATTCTGATTAAGGTGCTCGGTCGAGCACTTCATAAGACTCGGCCGAGCAGTTACTGTTCACAGGTTTTGGACTTTTCTAAGTTTTGCACTATTTTGTTTTTCCCTTGGAACAAAACCTACATTATTTCAAACCTAAAAAGTTATGATTAATTATATGCTTTGACAATTTTATTCATTGTTTAAATAATATTGTCGCCTAAGTGATATACGTTATTTAAACCCTTAAATTGTAAAGTGTTGGATGTTTAAGTTAATATGTGAATGACTTGAATTTTCCAAAGAAGATCTTGACATTTGGCTAAACTTAGGCATTCATGTGGTAACAAATAAAATGAACATTATGATATTTTCTTAGGTACTTATGTCGGCCCAAAGGAAGATTAAGTATTTATTAAAATATAAGTTCAAATTACTTGTTAGCTAAGGCAATCATTTATAAGTCAACTCGCAATCCAAAGATTAGTTTTGATGTCATGTTGATTGTCTTATTGATGGATTTCGTTGATATAATTAATCATTTTTCATTTTGTAGTTTCTTATTCATGTTTTTGTTTTCATTCTTTTTTGTTCTCAAACCCAACAGATTTACTTATTGCTTCATCCGTGATTACTGCTATGAGTACTTTACCGATGCTTAACGGGACTAATTTTAAAACTTGGAAAAATAAATTGATGATGATCTTAGGCTATATGGACATAGATCACGCATTAAGAGAACCGTTTCCTCTTCCTCTTTCTGATATAAGCACTCAAGAAGATTGCTTAAATAATGAGAAGTGGGAACGCTCCAACCGCGTGAGCCTAATGATCATGAATATAGTTGTCCCGGAGGCCATTTTGGACGGTGTCTCCAAGGATGTTGATGCTAAAACATTCCTTGATATGATTGAGGGATGTTTGGCATCTACCTCTTCTTATAGGACAAAGAGAAAAGGGAAGGACATTGCGGTTGCAAGTAAAAAGAAGCTTAAGGGATCATCTCATGATCATAAAGAGGAATGCTTCTTTTGCAAGGACCTCACATGAAGTACGACTGCCCTAAGTATCACGCTTGGTGTGCTAAGAAAGGTATGTCATTTGGAATTATTTGTGATAAAGGCTAATTTGGTTTCATTTCCTACATATACATAGTGGTTGAATTATGTTACAACAACTCACATAATGAATGTCTATGTAGGATTGCCTGAAATACCGAAGTCCTGGAGAAGATGAAGGATTCATCTATATGGAAGCCGGGATCCGGTTGAAGTGAAAGGCATCGGGAATTTTGGCTATTTTCTTAAGATTAGAAATTTATGCCGTGAAATAGAACAATTAGACCCTAGCGCAAAAATTGGAGAAGATAGAATGCGGAGGATTATAATTAATGGTTTAAGACCCGAGTACAACGCATTCGTCACGGCAATCCAGGGTTGGCCAAAACAACCATCATTGTTAGATTTGGAGAATCTATTGGCCAACCAAGAAGCTCTTGCTAAGCAAATAGCAGGAGTTTCTCTGAAAGAGAATGAAGAAGATAAAGACAGTATGGTGCTATTTGGTCATGAAGCAAAATCTCAAAATATGTGGAGAAGAGATGCGAGGAAATATGAGGAAGAAGAAGATGACACCGAGAAGGTTGCTCGAGGTTGTGGGAGTTTATCTAGAGGGGAAGCTGAGCAAGATCAAGAAAGAGATCGATTCTTTCGAAACGACGAGTGCTATAATTGTGGTCGACGAGGACACTATGCTCGATATTGTCGATCTAGGAGATGGTCATATGAGAAACGATCATTATTTTGAAATGGAATGAGTAATTTAATTTGGATTTCTCAAACAATACATTTGTTTTTGTAAAACAATTGTGTTGTTGTTTTTCGCTTACTTTTTTACTTGTTGTGTAGTGAAAGTTATTTGCTTTCTTTCTTTAGTTAATTGAGACTCAATATTTAAATGGAAGGAGAAATCTTTTTGTTTGTTTGTTATTTTTCTAATTAATCAAACAACAATAGCAACGAATCTCGCATTATATCATAACGAAGAGGATGTCATTGTTTTTGCTACACAAAAATGCTTCGTGAATTTTGAGATGCCTGGTAGACGTCTCTTTATCAACCCAGATTCTCAAATATATCGAGGGTTCAACGCGAAATATTATCTGAATGCGGATTGAGGCAGTGTCCAAGTTCTACTTGAAATGGAACCCGAACGTCTCAAGATTTAAATCGAAAATGTCATTGTTGTAGGGAAAATGTCATTGTTGTAGGGTAAGAGATGGATAGAAATACTCTTGATATTTGAGATGAGCTTCCGGTCTTTGTGGAGTGTCATCTGTTTTTTTATCATTGTGAATGAAAAATTTATCATTGACAAATTCTTATATGCGACTGGTGCATGTGGTGGGACTGGTGCATGTGGTGCGACTGGTTGACCCACGGGTCGTACCCGTCCTCCCGCAAGCCTCTCCCTTATTCGCAGCGCGACACTTGGTGTACCTAAAAAAAACCTCCAATAACTTTAAAATGTTATATCTCAAGATTTATAACTTGGGAAAAAATAAAAATACTTTGTGAGACGAATCGCGGTGACGTCAGGGAGTCTCTTAGAAGACGAAAGTGAAGAGGAGTGGGACCTTGAGTTGTCCTACGCAGTGGCAGAGCACCCACGGACTTTTGGGGATGAAGAGTTCGACTTTAATGAAGATATACAAGGGTTAGCAGATGTAAGGATTCTTAAAGACGATCCTGAAGAAGATGAATGGTTTGAAGACCATGCCTATCCAGTTACCGAGGGGACGTGGATTGATGACAATGAAAGTGAAGAAGAGATTGACTTCGATAATGGTCGAAGGTTTGAAGATCTAGCGGCCATGATCAATATTGGATGTAAGGATAGTCTAGACGACTATGACACCGCTAGAGCGTTAACAAGCTTGGTTGAAGCCAACTTGGAGGAAGTGGCCGTTGAGGTGATTGATGCAAATTTGGATGTTCATAAGCCCGCAGACAAAGAGGAGCTAGAAATTGTGGGGGAGCAATATCAAGAAGACTCGGCACTTGAGCAAGGTCTACATGTGACACCAAAGCTCTCATCAAGTCTTGATGCATTTAACTTAAGCCCGTTCGACAAGACGAAAAGCACAAAGACATCATACGAGTTCAAGGAGGAACTTCAGTCATGCCAACATAGCAAAGACGACGTTGCTTGTTACTACGGAGTTGACGAAGACTTACTCATGAAGTCACGTTGCGACAAGGAAGAACAACTCGAGGTTGAAGCACTTCAACGAAAGCCACTTGTGAAGTTCAAGAAGAAAGAGTCGGCGTTGAGGGGGAGTGTTAAGAGTCAACACCGACTCTAACCATCCGCCCAAATCATGAAAATTCTAGGGTTCTTAAGAAAGCTCCAGAAATTACCTTGAAGAACAATGGAGAAGCTTTTGATTTGAGGAGCAGCCACCGCCATTGACGAAGCTTCCAGACTTGATAAGAGAGAAGACCGACTCCCATGGAAAATTCTGGAGACATGGGTTCACCGACTTTGTGCAAGTATAAAAGGGGATTTGGGTTTCCCCATTTAGTAGTCAGCTAAGAGAGAGCAGACAGACTAGGACAATTGAGGAGTCCTTCTTGAGTAATAATAGTGTGTGGTGAGGTGCATAGAGTGTCTTATATAATTAAGAGTGTTTTGTAAGGTGTGCATCAAGTATTTGTACCTTGTCTATTGTAAGTGGGTTAGAGTAATAATAATAGTGTGAATATTATTATTACTTGTGGTTCGCCAATTGGGTACCGTAAAACCAACATCTCCGTCCCAAAATGAAGTTCTTTTCTTGTTGTTATTACGAATGTACTTGATAAATAATTTTAAGTAAATTTAACTATACAAATGAAAATCTAAAACTTGTTATTAATAGACCATTAACAATACTATCAATAAGTTTCAATTTATTATTAAACGTATCAGTGCCTCTAAACTCGAACATTGTACAATTTTTTACATATAAAGAGCTTCTGAATAAACTGGAAATTTTCAAACCAAATATTATTGTCAAAGGCAATAGAATCTGAGAGCTGATGTCTTAGAAAACCTTCTAAACCACTAAATTTTGTTCCGCGAAACAATCAGATGTGCTTAATCAAGCACCGGATTTGTCACGCCGGACAACCTTGTTCTTCCAAGCAAACGGATTTGTGCTACATCGAGCACCCAGATGTGCCTCTAGGCTATCTAAAGCACCTGATTCCCCCATCGGGCAATCAAAAACCATCATTTTTAAGGGAAACCTTTCATTTGCAAATCAGCTTTTTAAAAATTAAAAAATTATTTAGCCTAACGTAGAAAAAAAAATTTTTCATAAATTGACTCAAAACATTTGTTACCAATTTCATAAAATATTGAAAAAAGAATGTTCGATATCAATTCATTAAGTTTTAACAGTAGGTAATAATTTAAGGCAACTTAATTGCGTACTTTTAGTAAAATGATCAAATTAATCAAGTTTCAATAATGAATTGTACCAACAAAAAGAAGTTTTGTGAAATGAAAGCAAATAAGTATTTCTTAAACATAATGTACTCCCACCGTCCCATAATAAATATCACATGCATTAAATTTTTTTGTCAACTTGACTTAATTTTGACCACAAAATTACTTAAATATAACTATGCTCATGAAATTGTGAAAATTGTTAATTGTAGTAAATTTATTAGTGACTCGTAAACATTTTTAGAATTTTATGTAGGTTATTAAATCATTGTTAAATGTTGGGTCAAGTTTAGTAAAAAGTCAAACATGGATATTTATTCCGAGATAGAGAAAGTAATAAAAAGAAAAAGAAAAGAAAAAGAAAAAAAACAAAAGGTAAAGAAAGGAATCAGGTGCTCACGTGTAGGGTGGACAAGAGAAAAAATGTTATTTCACCTTTTTAGGATTCCACAGAATAGTTTCTTCAATTTGTACCAAAAAAAAAATGTTTTCTTCAACTTTTTCATATCCTTAAAAAATTTGAATAGTCAAACGTGAAGATCATTTTTGGATATGCCCGTGCTGTAAGTAGCCCGTACATTATGTTTATTCTTCTTCAATTTTTGATTTTTTTTTAAAAAAATTATTCCGCAATCTGATTTCTATTGAACATACATGAACAAACGTGAACACATTTATTTTCTTTTTTGTATGTGATTTTCATATAGATTATTTGATTAACAAAAAGGCAGTGGTGCAAATAGTAGGAGATGCCTTTGGGTTAATGCACTCTAGGTGTTTGTATTTTTGCCTAGTCCGAAATTCAGTTGGAGAGCTCTCTATCTTTCTGTATTTTCCTAACCCACGTTCAATCTATGAGCTATATAATGATTTCTCAGTAACAACAATCTTTAATTGGTTTGATTAGAAAGAGAGGAGGCGGAAGATGATGCGGCTGCTTTTGAAATGGCTACTTCACATCTTAAATGTTTATAATTGAGATTTTTTTAACACTCAAGCTGATCATTTATAACATTGAAAGAGTATGAAATACTCTTAGTTTAATATTGTGTATCTTTGTGATTCTGATTTAATTAATGTATATATATATTTAGAGTTTATTTATTTTAGGAATTAGTTGTAATTATTTAGGAATAGTTTATTTTAGGATAATTATTATTATTTTGATTTACTTAACTAACCTACTAATGTTTATCTTTGGTTAGTATTTTGTATTTTAGGTGTTTATTTTTTAGGTGGACTCTCATAAGGAAAGTTTGATTGGTTGCTTGAAGATCTCTTGGGTTGGAGTGGCGGCCAAGAAGACTTATAAAAGCCAGTCGGCATCTCCTCTCTCTTTAACGGATTCCAGATCATAATTTCAGAGAGAAAAGGTTTAGAGAGTCCTTGTGTTTTCTTAGAAGTTCTTCCCAAAAGAACTCTAAGTGTTTGAGTGTTTTAGTTTGTTCTAAAAATCTAGAATAAGTTTGTTCTTTTGATATTTTTATTTCTTTCATTCGGTTTGTACTCTGCAAATCGCTTTTAATATATGAAAGTTTTCCAGCAAGATATTTCTTGCTGAAGTGTTTAATTTATTTCGTTTTATTTCCGCTGCAAATCTGATAACTGTTAAGGGACACTGTCTGGACAACTGTTAGCACGTTTGAATATACACAGTTGTTCACACATTGGTCAATTCCCAGAACAGTCATAGCCGCTTAATTTCTTTCAATTGGCACCAGAGTCTAATCTCGACACACTGAGATCGATCTGTTATGGCCAGTATGGACTGTTTCTCATACTCGTAATAAGCCGCCTACTCTGGATGGTTCTAATTATACCATTTGGAAGGCTAAGATGATCATGTACATCAAGAACATTGATCATCGGGCATGGGTCAGCATTCTAGTGGGATATTCATCCCCTACTATGGAATGGGTTGATCCAAAAGGTAAAGCGTCTGTGTCTGATGAAGAGAAGAAAGAAAAAGTTTTTATTCCAAAACCCGAGCAAGATTGGAATGCGGAGGAAATTGCCCTTGCAAATTTCAATGCAAAGGCAATGGCCGCCATTTCTGATCACGTTGATTTTAATTTGTATCGGTTGTTCTCAAATCATACAGTGGCAAAAATGCTTGGATATTTTACAACTTCATTGTGAAGGGTCTGATAGTGTCAAACAAACAAAATTAAGGAGATGATGACAGAGTTTGAAATTTAAGAATGGGAGATAATGAAACTATTCAAGAATATCTGCTAGATTAATGGATATTTCAAATGAATCATTTGCATTAGGAGAATCCATCTCCAATGCAAGGTTGGTTAGTAAAGTTTTAAGAACTCTCTCAGAAAAATTTAACATCAAAATCTCTGTCATTGAAGAAACTTGTGATACTCTCGGACCGTGAGTCTTGAAAAGGTTCTAAGTATTGTAAATACGTTTGAATTGAACCTTGAAGTGCAACAAACTAGCAAAGTAAATTCAATTGCTCTTGCTAGTGCTCTTACTGTGTCCAAAGATTTTAAGAAACCCAAAGCCATGGATCCGTTCATATGATTAAATCAAATACAACAAGATGAATAGAGGAATAACTAACCCTTGATGGCTATGAATTTTCTCTTGATCTTTGGTGGAGAAACTTGAAGACTTGATCACGATCACAAAGCTTGAACACGAACTTTGAAGATGATGATTTTCACCCTCTAGCGGTATCCACACTCGAACGAATATCAAAAGGAGCTTCTTTGATCTTGGTTGCTAGACCAATATTATGAAACACACTTTCACAATATCATAAAGAACTATATGGAATTTATTTGTGAATTATTTTGTTCCTCAATCAAGGATTTCTTAGAACAAAATAAACTCTCTCTCAAACTCTTTGAGACTCACAAAAGCACTAGTCATTATGGTCTGGCCGAATTGGGTTTTTATACACAATTAAGACCTATTCCAAATAGGAATCTTGTGTCAAAAACCATTCCTAATCGAATTAGGAAATTTCCAATCGGGAGCACCAGGCGCCCGCCTGGTACCACCCAGACGCCCGCCTGTTTGGGCAGAAACTCCAGTCCCTTTCCGGCTGAATAGGCGCCCGCCTGGTTCAACCCAAGCGCCCCGCTTGGTTGACCAGGAGGCCCAGATCTTTTCAGAAATTCCTTGGAAGTCCTCCGACCCTAAATGCCAATATAGTCCTTTTATTTAAGATTCGTTCTATTGTGTGTGACCCTCTAGGATTATACTAAGTTGGCAATGGGCTCAAACATGATCCCATAAGATATGATTAGGTTCTAGCAAACCGTCATACCTACCCAAATAGTATAACTAGATACAAGTTCGCATTCCTTTAGAATATGTCATAATCCCTTTGTCCACGATGTCATTGAACACAAGTCATGGTCAAACAGTCAACTTGTTTTGTTCAATACTTTCTCGATTCCGAATATGTTGATAATTCAAATGCTATTGATCCAATCAATCCATTTGAGTCCGGCCGAACATTTCATCAACATCATTCCTTCGAGGGGCCCAAGCTTGACATCTCTCCGTGGGGGGACAAATCCATTTAGCTTATTATTCTTCCCAACGGGAATCCGATTATGCCAATCATACCCTTTATAACTACCGTGGTTAAGGTAGCGTTTGATATGTCAAACACAATGTTCATCGAGTGGAAGACTATAATAACTTCATGTCTAAGGATTCAAATGACATAACTAATATGAGATATATGTACGACATAGACCATGACATAAATCTCATACAGCGGGTCATGTCCAGTACCTTGTTCCAAACAAGTACCCATAAATCTAACATGATCATCCCATGATCATTTAGCCTTTATACTAGTGCTTAACAAGTACTAGGGCGGGGATTATTATAAGTAAACATGAACAACAATAATAATCAAAACATCTCTTTATTGATATGAAATAAATGATAACAATTACAACGTTTATTAAAACGTGCCTAGGGCACCACTACCAACAATCCCCACTTGCCCTAGGCCCAATCTCCCATGTATCTAATACCCATGGACCTAACATGACCATCATGTTTTAGCTTGTGGAAGTCCCTTTGTTAGCGGGTCCGCAACATTGTCATCAGTAGGTACTCTGCATATATTTACGTCTCCCCTATCAACGATCTCTCGAATGATATGAAAACGCCTAAGTATGTGTTTGGATTTTGATGTGCTCTTGGTTCCTTTGCTTGAGCAATAGCACCATTATTATCGCAATAAAGGTCTATTGGATTAGCAATACTAGGAACCACTTCAAGTTCAGTTATGAACTTCTTAATCCAACAGCTTCTTTTGCAGCATCCGATGCAGCAATATACTCAGCTTCTGTTGTAGAATCAGCGGTTGTACTTTTCTTAGAACTCTTCCAGCTTACAGCTCCACCATTTAACATAAACACAAAACCCGATTGCGATCGGCTATCATCTGTGTCGGTTTGGAAGCTTCCATCCGTGTAAGCATTTACAACGAGATCATCTTCCATTCCTCCATAGACCAAAAACGAGTCTTTAGTCCTTCTCAAGTACTTAAGAATCGCTTTTACGGCTATCCAGTGATTTTCGCCAGGGTCGGATTGGTATCTACTTGTCATGCTCAAAGCATAAGATACATCCGGCCTAGTACAAATCATGGTATACATGATGGACCCAATTGCCGAAGCATATGGAACATCATTCATTTTCTCACGCTCATCTTTTGTCTTAGGACATTGAGTCTTGCTTAGAGAAACTCCATGTAACACGGGCAAGGTGCCTCTCTTAGAATTTTCCATACGGAATCTTCTAATGACCTTGTCAATGTATGTACTTTGGCTTAAACCAAGTAGCCTCCTTGATCTATCTCTATAGATCTTAATGCCAAGAATATATGCGGCTTCACCCATATCTTTCATTGCGAAGCACTTTCCTAACCAAGTCTTCACAGACTGAAGTGTAGGAATGTCGTTTCCAATGAGCAATATGTCATCCACGTATAAAATAAGGAATAGCACTATGCTCCCACTAATCTTCTTGTATACACAAGGCTCATCTTCGTTCTTGATGAAACCAAACTCTTTGACCGATTCATCAAAACGGAGATTCCAACTCCTTGAAGCTTGCTTTAAATCCATAGATGGATCTCTGCAATTTGCATACCTTAGAATTTTGTTCAAAACCTTCTGGTTGTGTCATATACACATCCTCTTGTAGTTTTCCATTCAGGAAAGCGGTTTTGACGTCCATCTGCCATATTTCATAGTCATGATATGCGGCAATGGCAAGCAAAATTCTTATAGACTTGATCATTGCTACGGGTGAAAAGGTCTCATCATAGTCAATACCATGAACTTGCCTATAACCTTTCGCTACAAGCCTAGCTTTGTAAGTATGCACCTTCCCATCCATGTCAGTCTTCTTCTTGAAGACCCATTTGCATCCTATGGTTTTTACACCTTCGGGCGCATCAATCAAATTCCAAACTTGATTGTCTTGCATGGATTGCAATTCGGATTTCATGGCTCCAAGCCACTTGTCCGAATCAGGAGAAGACATCGCCTCTTGTAGGTTGACGGTTCATCATTCTCAATGATTTCTACCTCATTACTATCCGTTACGAGAAATCCATATCTCTCGGGCTCGGATCGTAACCTACTAGATCTGCGAGTTGCTTGTGTATTTTGAACAGGTTCCACAACTCCTTGTGGTTCTTGTTCTTGTTCCACTATTGGTTCAATGTTATTTTCTGGGTCTCGAATTTCTTCAAGATTTATTTTACTCCCACTGATTTCTTTGGAGAGAAACTCTTTCTCTAGAAAGACGCCAGTTCGGGAAACAAACACTTTGTTGTCCTCACGGTTGTAAAAGTAATATCCTTTAGTTTCCTTAGGATATCCCACGAAAATACATTTATCGGATTTCTGTGCTAGTTTGTCAGAGATAAGTCTCTTGACATAAACTTCGCAACCCCAAATCCTCATGAAAGATAAACTAGGTTTCTTTCCACTCCACATCTCATATGGAGTCTTTGGAACCGATTTAGTTGGAACTTGATTTAGTGTGAAAGCAGCGGTTTCTAGGGCGTAACCCCAAAAGGATATGGAAGATCAACTTGACTCATCATTGATCGAACCATGTCTAACAAAGTCCGATTTCTCCTCTCAGACACACCATTCCATTGTGGTGTTCCTGGTGGAGTCAATTGTGAAACTATTCCACAATTCTTTAGATGATCATCAAATTCTTGACTTAAGTATTCTCCACCACGATCTGATCGAAGTGCCTTAATACTTTTTGCCAAGTTGTTTTTCTACTTCATTTTGAAATATTCTAAATATCTCAAACGCTTCACTTTTATGTTTCATTAGGTAAACATACCCAAATCTACTATAATCATCAGTGAAGGTTATGAAGTATTGAAATCCTCCCCTAGCATTGCTACTTAATGGTCCGCATACATCGGAATGTATCAACCCCAATAAGTCGCTTGCCCTTTCACCCAACTTGGTAAAATGTGTCTTAGTCATTTTTCCAAGAAGACACGACTCACAAGTATCATATGACTCAAGGTCACATGAACCTAAAAGTCCGTCCCCATGGAGTTTTGAGATACGCTTCTCATTAATATGACCGAGACGGCAATGCCACAGATAAGTATGATTTACATCATTAGGTTTAGATTTCTTATTTATATGATAGACATTGTCATTATTTTCATTCTTGACATCCAAGATATAAAGGCCATTAAATGAATTAGCAATACCATAAAGCACATCATTTAAATAAATAGAAAATTTCTTATTCTCAATAAGAAACTTAAAACCTTCATTATCCAAACAAGAAATTGAAATAATATTTCTGCTTAAATCCGGAACATAATAACAATTGTTCAAAACAAGAATTAATCCGGACGGTAAAGTGACTTCATAAGTCCCTACGGCTAATGCAGCAACTCTTGCTCCATTCCCCACGCGTAGATCTACTTCACCTTCTTTAAGCAGTCTCCTATTCTTTAATCCCTGCACATTTAGACAAATGTGAGAACCACATCCGGTATCCAATACCCAAGAATCAGTGGTAGAAAGGAGAATATCTATCATATAGATACCTGAAGTCGACGCAGCCTTGCTGCTCTTCTTCTTCTTTTGCTCTTCCAAGAAAGCCTTGCAATTACGTTTCCAATGACCAATTTCTTGACAATGGAAACAGATTGCATCCTTTTTGTGAATCAGGTTTTGCCTCAGAAGCCTTGGCAACCTTTGCCTTGCTTATTTTGGGTTTGACAACTTTTGCCTTACCCTTTCCTTTGGCACTAGCCTTTTTCCCATCATGAACCAAGAGCACGGGAGAACCTTTCTCCACAATTTTCATCTCTGCAGTTTTGAGCACCCCATGCAACTCAGAGAGATTCTTATCCATTCCATGCATGTTATAATTCATCACAAACTGATTATAACTTTTAGGCAATGAATTAAGAATGAGATCCATGGCTAGCTCCAATGGGATTGGATAGCCAAGTTTCTCAAGGTGCTCTACATAACCTTTCATTTTAAGAAAGTGAGGACTCACTTGTTGCCCTTCATTCATTTTACTAGTCGTGAATGCAACAATGGTCTTGTACCTCTCTTGCCTAGCTTGCTCTTGAAACATGGTTCTCAACTCCACGCCTATCTCATAGGCTTCCAAATGTTCCAAACTTTGTTGGAGTTTTGAACACATAGCAGCAAGCATGAGACAACTTACATCTCTAGAATCATTACGATGTTTCTTGTAATTGTCTCTTTCTACCCTAGGGGCAGTAGGCGGTGGTTCAGCGGGGAGAGGCCCATCGAGAATGTACAACTTATCTTCTTGCCTAAGAACAATTCTTATGCTTCGGATCCAATCCATAAAGTTTGTACCATTCTCTTCGAGCTTATCCTTCTCAAGGATCGATCGCAACGACATTGATTGAGTGTTATTAGTCATTATCTACAAATATGCAAAAATTTCCAAAATTTAATAAGTACCGTTTTTCATTAAAGAGATAATTAATGTATTTTAAAACAAAATACTCCCACTAAATTATATAACCTTCATATACATCCAATGTATAATATAATTTAAATGGGTTAAGATCCAGCTTTAATTTAATTTCAAGTCCGCTAAGGCGGATTACACAAAATCAAATTAATTAGGTAGACAACTCTTGTCAATCATATCTCATATGACTCTTAGTTCCTTTTATGAGATTCTTTAAGAAATCCAATTTCAAAAGCATGTTAAACCTCATCTTTGCCTAGGCCCAAAACTGTTTTGACGCCCAATTAAGTCTAACCATTTTAAACGCATAGTTAATGTGTCCTGCTAGGGCGTGCCCACATTATCTATCTTGCTCATACACAAATAAATTTAATGCATCTCGCTAGGGCGAATCTACATTAGAGTCACTTATGTACTAACAAGTGTTTTAATCATGGCATGGCAATAAAAGACTTAAAACTTTCTTTGAAGGTTCATCACATATAGCATATAACACATTTATGAGCACATAATATAAACATGTTACACATCAAGTTTAGCCACTAAATTAATCTCCATTAATTTAAGCATGATATTTATGTGTCATTAGTTTCTCTATAATTATGAGGATGAGACTATTTCAACTTTGGTCATTATCTCCAATCAAGACAACAAGAAGTGCGGTCGAACTAAGCCATTAGGCAACCACAATCCCGCACTAATTCAAGAAACCAAGAAGTAGTCCATGTGGCCGAAACTAAGCAATAGATGGTCTCGATGAACGTAGGCCAATTGCATTCACAATTCCACATGGATCTCCAATCATTGAATCAAGAACTTTGTTTCTCAATTTTAGCAATTATGAACTCTTCATAATTCTAACTTCGTTTTATCTTTGAAACTTTGATTGCGATCAATTTTGGGAAACACAATCTCGATGAACGCATATTAGCCATCCAAAACTTGAACCAATCTAGGAATCACAAGACTAAAACAAATAGGAAAATCAAACCCCAAAATCCACACACAACCAACTACCCAAAACCCATTCCAGATCAGCAGGTCTGAAGTGGTCTTGTTACTGGTTTTGTTGGATTTATCGAGAAATTCCAGAATCAGATTTTGAACAAAATCAGAACATTCTGGCCTAGCGAGCGCGCGCCTGGTCCAGCACGGGCGGGCGCCTGAAACGCGCGCGCGCCTGGTCCAGCGCGGGCGAGCGCCTGTATGGTCAGAATGGTATGGAATTTTCAAGTTCGAAAATTTTGTCTCAAAATTATTTTTCCCCGATTATTAAAACTTTGATCGAATCAAAAATCAATAATCGAAATAATTCAGAATCCACCATAATTTTTATTGCGATTGAATCGTGCGATTAAAGTTGGAAAAACAATAAACCACATAAAATCACAAAACACATAAACACCATATAATCCAATATTCATGTCATGCTTGGCACATAAACAATTTATACACACACAACATGATCCAAGTATTGAATTAATCAACATGAACGGGGCTCTGATACCACTGTTGGGTTTCCAAGTAACATGCGCAGCGGAATTTAGCAATTAAAATTTTAAGAAACCCAAAGCCATGGATCCGTTCATATGATTAAATCAAATACAACAAGATGAATAGAGGAATAACTAACCCTTGATGGCTATGAATTTTCTCTTGATCTTTGGTGGAGAAACTTGAAGACTTGATCACGATCACAAAGCTTGAACACGAACTTTGAAGATGATGATTTTCACCCTCTAGCGGTATCCACACTTCGAACGAATATCAAAGGAGCTTCTTTGATCTTGGTTGCTAGACCAATATTATGAAACACACTTTCACAATATAATAAAGAACTATATGGAATTTATTTGTGAATTATTTTGTTCCTCAATCAAGGATTTCTTAGAACAAAATAAACTCTCTCTCAAACTCTTTGAGACTCACAAAAGCACTAGTCATTATGGTCTGGCCGAATTGGGTTTTTATACACAATTAAGACCTATTCCAAATAGGAATCTTGTGTCAAAAACCATTCCTAATCGAATTAGGAAATTTCCAATCGGGAGCACCAGGCGCCCGCCTGGTACCACCCAGGCGCCCGCCTGTTTGGGCAGAAACTCCAGTCCCTTTCCGGCATGAATAGGCGCCCGCCTGGTTCAACCCAAGCGCCCGCTTGGTTGACTAGGAGGCCCAGATCTTTTCAGAAATTCCTTGGAAGTCCTCCGACCCTAAATGCCAATATAGTCCTTTTATTTAAGATTCGTTCTATTGTGTGTGACCCTCTAGGATTATACTAAGTTGGCAATGGGCTCAAACATGATCCCATAAGATATGATTAGGTTCTAGCAAACCGTCATACCTACCCAAATAGTATAACTAGATACAAGTTCGCATTCCTTTCGAATATGTCATCATCCCTTTGTCCACGATGTCATTGAACACAAGTCATGGTCAAACAGTCAACTTGTTTTGTTCAATACTTTCTCGATTCCGAATATGTTGATAATTCAAATGCTATTGATCCAATCAATCCATTTGAGTCCGGCCGAACATTTCATCAACATCATTCCTTCGAGGGTCCCAAGCTTGACATCTCTCCGTGGAGGGACAAATCCATTTAGCTTATTATTCTTCCCAACGGGAATCCGATTATGCCAATCATACCCTTTATAACTACCGTGTTAAGGTAGCGTTTGAATATGTCAAACACAATGTTCATCGAGTGGAAGACTATAATAACTTCATGTCTAAGGATTCAAATGACATAACTAATATGAGATATATGTACGACATAGACCATGACATAAATCTCATACAGAGAGTCATGTCCAGTACCTTGTTCCAAACAAGTACCCATAAATCTAACATGATCATCCCATGATCATTTAGCCTTTATACTAGTGCTTAACAAGTACTAGGGACGGGGATTATTATAAGTAAACATGAACAACAATAATAATCAAAACATCTCTTTATTGATATGAAATAAATGATAACAATTACAACGTTTATTAAACGTGCCTAGGGCACCACTACCAACACCTTGAAGTGCAACAAACTAGCAAAGTAAATTCAATTGCTCTTGCTAGTGCTCTTACTGTGTCCAAAGATTTTGTTGAATTATCAAAGAATATTGATGACTCAAACTTAGAGGAAGATGAATGTGAATTGTTCACTCAAAAATTCAACAAAATGTTGAACAAAAAACGTCAACAAAGGTTTTCCAATAAGGATATTGCTTCTTCCCCTAAGATTGAATCATTTAAGAAAGAAACAAGTAAGAACAATTTTTCTTCTGAAAACAAAGATCTATTGAGTCCGTTCAATGTAGAGCGTGTTTAGGATTCGGACACTATGCCAATGAGTGTGCTAACACACTCAAAAAGAGAGGGATGAGTTTTTCTGCAACCTTAAGTGATTCAGATGATGACGATCAGACAGCAAACCTGTCATTTTTACGATCATCACAATCCTCCCTTTCTGACAGTGAATCTGACAGTGAAGATGAACAGTCAACTGTCAGCACAGTTGTCAGCTCAAATGGTACTAATGTGTATACCTGTTTTAAATCCACTTCTGCAGGTGAATCTGAAGAATCATCACAGGAAGAAGAGGATAGTGCCACATATGAAGATCTATATAATACATATGTTGAGCTTCATGCAGATTGGTCCAAGCGAATGGAACAACTCAAGGCATTCAAGAAGGTAAATGAAAAACTCACCTCTGACAATCTGAAATTAAAGGCTGAGAATGAGAGGTTGTCGAGTGAAAGTGATACTCAAAAGGACTCCATAGCTAGGTTAGAAGTCATGCTTACCAAAAGGACAATGAGTGTGAAAAGTATAAAAGCGATCTTGAAAAAGAAACTATCACACTCACTAAACTTAACAATGGCAAGGCTAAACTAGAAGAAGTCCTGAATATAGGAAATCAAGGAAAATCAGGAATAGGCTATGGAGATCCAATGTTTGTTAAGGAAGGTGAGGGCACTTCGAAAAACAATGAGAGATTCAATGCTAATCACGTGTCTCCTCACAAAAACAAAAGAAATAGAAAAAGGAGATACGTGTGTCACCATTGTTTTGCCCCTGGACATATACGTCCATTTTGCTACAAGTTGAAACAGGAACTTGGCTTGGAGAAGAACAGCGGCCACTTGACAAGACAACTGTGGGAACAATCTAACAGTCAGTTGCCCAGTCAACATCAGCAGGTAAGAAAGGCCTGGGTAAAGAAAGACACTCAGCAATGCAAAGTGGCTCTTACCTCCTTCAAGAGTAGTGTGGAAGAAGGATGGATGGTACTTCGACAGTGGCTTTCTCGCCATATGACTGGTGCTCGTGAGCATCTCATAGACTATGAAGCCTTTAAAGGTGGAAAAGTCAATTTTTGTGGAGGTGCTCAAGGTGAGGTAATTGGTAAAGGTACGTTGTGTGTTGACGGCTTGCCAAATTTGCACAATGTCTTACATGTAGACGGGTTGAAAGCAAATTTGATAAGTATCAGTCAACTGTGTGATGATGACTTAATTGTTAAGTTTGACAAGTACAAATGTGAAGTTTTTGATAACAAAAGTGTGTGTGTTCTTTCTAGCATTCGATCCTCTGATCATTGTTACAAGTTGGTTGAAAATCATTCATGTTTTAACTCAATTTTTGATAATACTCCTGATCTTATTGTCAATTGTGTTGAGGATGATGTTTCAGGTTGCACTTGGGAGCATGAAAGGATTAATGATGAATCTGAACCTAAATCCACGAAAGAATCTGCAGATGCACCAACTGTGAGGACAACTGACAGTCAAGATGAACAGTCAACTGCCATGTCAGATGGTCAGACAGCAGCAGATTCTGGTTCAGATTATGAAATCTTGGAAGATCAGGTAAGCAGAGGCAACGATGATGCTGCAAGCATACAAGGAGATCATCTAACTTCCCAGGTCATTGGGGGAGTGGATGAAGGAATGAAAACAAGAGGAAAACGAATAAATTACCGGGATTTAGCCGGTTTGGTATGCATGAAATCCGCGTACCATCAGGTAAGCTCTTGTTGTTTTGTTGCTAAGTTTAAGCATGATAGTGTGTCAGAAACCTTAAATGGTAATAATTGGATCAATGACATGCAAGAGAAAGTGGTAAAATTTGAAAGCAAAGATGTTAGGTTCTTGGTTCATAGGCCATCTAATACTGAATGTATGGGAGATGTTACTTGTTGTACTCAATTGTTGAATATGAACCAGATAATAAAGGATTATGATCTTAAAAGTAAAACCTTTACTGTATTTTGTGATAGCTTAAGCTCCCAGAATATTGCCAAGAATCTGGTACAACATCTCCTAACCAAGCACATAGATATTATGCATCATTTTATTAGAGATCTCGTTGAACAAAAAATCATTACTCTTGAACATGTAAGCACAACGGATCAACTTGCTGATATCTTTACCAAGGCTTTGGATTTCGAGAGATTTTCTCTCGGACTGTGTGATACCAGTTGACTGCACAAGTGTGCAGACAACTGACTGCATAACTGTATAATTGTATATTACAGTAACCACTAATTAAAAAAAAAAAAGGTCTGCATACATTCTGTTTGCACGATTGTCTCTTGTGATCACTTGGTCTTCTTTAGTTCCTTGACTCCGAGTTTTGACCCTTGAATGTGAGACCCTTCTTGACTTGATAATAAAATTATCTTGTTAATTCCTTCGTGTTGTTTATCATGGAGTGGGCATCAAATCTAAGCTTGCGGGAAGAACAAGCTGCCTCCAATCTTTGCAGTTACTACTCATTTAGGCAAAAAGCTGAAGTGTTTTTCATACATAACTTGAGATCAAGGGTAACACTGTATTGTGAGAGTGAATAGCTCTTCCCGTAACAGATTCATTGGAGATATGCCTTTAAAAATGGGGGTGTTCTAAAAGCTACATGATTGAAGGTGTAATCTCATTGAATTCTTGTGAGTTGTGACCGAGTCATAAACGGAGTTGACCATTCTATGTCACACCAAAATTGAGACAATCTTCACTTGTATGTTTAGGCATAATTTTTCTAACCTTTTTTTCTCCCTTGGTATTTCCATCAGCAAATTGAACTGTTCTTCTTCTTGTTACAGATTTAATGCTTTCATGTGATTAACGATAATCTAATGACGTGATGTTCAAGTTTCATTGTACAGTTGGTGGAAATTGTGATACATTGTGGATAAAAGGATTCAGTTGAATTTGGGAAGTTCTAATTCTGGGACGGATAATTTATCACAAAACATGGAAAATGTTTGAATTTTAAAATCAAAATCCTTGGTTGTTTTGGAATTCAAATGGGTACTTCAATGTTTCTCGGTTCTCCCTACTCCTTGGCCATTCCCGAGTTCTTAGGAAGAATCTCTGTCCTCCCGTGATTTTTCCTCCTTGTCCATTCTGGTTGTGAATTATGGTTTAGTATATCTTCTTCCTCATGCTTTCTAGCTTCATTTCTCATATCTCATCTTGTTCCTATTCTACAAATGCTCTATTTCTAACATTTTCACAGATAAATCCGAGAATTCTGGAGAAAATCTAAGTGATTATGTGTGACACAAAATGATTGTTTTCCACTGCTCTGATCAAGCTCTGGTATTTTTGTTGTTAAGCATCCAGCTGGTGTTAAGCAACTTGTTCGTGCAACTGTGCGGACAACTGTACAGTCAATTGTACAGTCAACCGGTAAGTCATCAGGTAATTCTGCAGAAATCTCTGGTCTGTTATGGTTTGATGCGATGTGAGTTGAGATTGATGATGCTCTTAGAGGTATTTTGTTGGGGAAATTCAAATTTAGGGGGAGTGGAAGATATTCTTTTTTTTCTTTGAGTTTGATGGTTCTTCTCAAAAAGGGGGAGAAAGATGTGGTCTTCATATTTAGGGGGAGAAAGATGTGTTCTAGGGGGAGTAGAATCCAATGTACAAATTCAGGGGGAGAGTTTTGTTTTTTGGTTGTTTTGATCAGAACCACAAAGATAGGGGGAGATTGAAAGAGTATGAAATACTCTTAGTTTAATATTGTGTATCTTTGTGATTCTGATTTAATTAATGTATATATTTAGAGTTTATTTATTTTAGGAATTAGTTGTAATTATTTAGGAATAGTTTATTTTAGGATAATTATTATTATTTTGATTTACTTGACTAACCTACTAATGTTTATCTTTGGTTAGTATTTTGTATTTTAGGTGTTTATTTTTAGGTGGACTCTCATAAGGAAAGTTTGTTTGGTTGCTTGAAGATCTCTTGGATTGGAGTGGCGGCCAAGAAGACTTATAAAAGCCAGTCGGCATCTCCTCTCTCTTTAACGGATTCCAGATCATAATTTCAGAGAGAAAAGGTTTAGAGAGTCCTTGTGTTTTTCTTAGAAGTTCTTCCCAAAAGAACTCTAAGTGTTTGAGTGTTTTAGTTTGTTCTAGAAATCTAGAATAAGTTTGTTCTTTTGATATTTTTATTTTCTTTCATTCGGTTTGTACTCTGCAAATCGCTTTTAATATATGAAAGTTTTCCAGCAAGATATTTCTTGCTGAAGTGTTTAATTTATTTCGTTTTATTTCCACTGCAAATCTGATAACTGTTAAGACAACTGTCTGGACAACTGTTAGCACGTTTGAATACACAGTTGTTCACACAGTTGGTCAATTCCCAGAACAGTCCTAGCCGCTTAATTTCTTTCAAACATTACCACCATAAGGGCAACATCTTTCATTTGCAAAATCCTTTTGTTCTGAAAACAAATGTTTTTCCTAACTTAGAAAAAACTGTTTTACCATTGAATAGGTATTGTGAAAAACGTGTTTTACCCTAAAGATAGAAAAAACGTGTTTTTTCAGAAAAACAAAAACTGCCAGGTTTGGCCACTGGCACTCATAAAACATAGACACTAGTACTTTCATAAGTGCCAGTGTTAGTGTTAAAAAGTGCCAAGCACATACACTGGCAGTGGCAGTTATGAAAAGTGTCAGTGTCTATGTTAATATGTGCCAGTGTAATATCACTGACACTTCTTAAAACTAACACTGGCAGTTACGATAAGTGTTAGTTATTTACAAAAATGTCACCGCGTGCGTTGAAACAACTTCCGGTTTATTACAAAAATGCCACCGCCCCATTTTAAAAACAGGTTTTACGCTAAACTTAGGGTAAAACCCGTTTTTTACTAGTTTTCACTTTGGGGAATAAAACGATCATATTCATCAAGTTTAAGTTTCGAGTTGTGCCCAAAAAAAATCAGCATATTGGTAACAAATAAGCTTTCCTTAAAAATAATGTAATATAAAGAAAAAGTAAGAGTAAGAGTAAGGAAAAGGAAAAGGAAAAGAAAAAGAAAGGAATCATGTGCTCACGTGTAGGGTGGACAAGAGTCAAGAATATTGTTTCACCTCTTTTAGGATTCTATAGAGATATTTTCTACATCTTTTTCTGCATGAGTCTCTTCCCTCTTTCCTCTTCATTTCATTATATATTTTTTTTAACTTAACCAATCTTTCTCTTCAACAATAACAAGAAAGACCAATAATTTTATCAATTTACGTAATCTTAAGGTGATAGTTTCATTTCCTTCTAAGTACTCCTAAGTGTTTATGGAAGCATCATGATTTTCTACCCCCTTCTTTTACAGGTTATTTGTGATTGACAATGATAAGTACAAATTGCATTTGATCAATCTTCTCTTCTGCTGTTTGGGTAATTTCTGAGGGTGGAAAGGTATGTAGTCTGTTACCAATTATTCTGTCTGATTTTAAATATCCTAAAATGACAGTCCAACTCCAATCCGTCCTTCCCAAAATAACTATCTCTTTTTTGCATTTATCAAGAATAAAAATGTAAAATGGCTTTCCTTCTTGTTCTTGATTATTTTGGGATAGAGGGAGTAGTATTTTCTTTTGCGTGATTAGATATAATGTTCATGTCCCCCCCTTTCAAATGGTACACTTGCAATTTATTTATATTTGTATTTGTATTTTTGTCTCACAACTAGAACATTATATACACTCTTTTTACTTTATGTAGCAAATTATTTTTATTAATTATCTGCCTGCCTAGTAATAAAATAGATATTGTACTTCTTTTAGATCGGAGAATATTTGTTTATTTATTTATTTATCTTTTTACATTTTTTCCGAAAAATGACATAAACATGTTTTTGGTTGTTTGGTAAATCTAAGGAAAATGTTTTCCGGATAATATTTTCATATGAAAAAAATAATAATTTAATATGAGGAAAAAAATTATTATGAGAAAAAAATTATTATGAGAAAAAAATTGAATGTTTTCCGGATAATATTTTCATATTATTTTCATATGAAAAAAATAATAAGTTTATTTCCTTTTCTTTGACTTCCCTAATCATTTTCTCTACCGTTCTTAAAAATATAAAATAATTTTTTAAAAAAAGTACCATAAATAAAATAAAATAAAATATGACTAATCTGAATTCTTATTTTATTTTTAAACTACTTAACATTTTAGTATTTAATCTACATAGAAGAGTACGTAAAATAGACTTTGAGTTCCTGTCCAACAAAAATCTTGAAACAATATATTTTTAGTTTTAAATTATATAATGTAAATAAAACAATGAGTATCATTTATTTTCAATTGCTACTTCTTTTTGTACTTTAAAAAATAAACGAAAACTAAGCATTTTTTTTTTTACAAAAAAATATTTTACTAGTTCTATCTAATTACTAGAGTTATTTCTATTTTACTTCAAATTCTCAATCCGCTTCGCTATCAATCACATTGAAAATGGAATACACAAAGAAATGAATAAATTACATAATTTAAAACAAAAATAATGCATCTTACTATAAAACTTGAATTATAAATTTATTGATAAATATTTTTTTATTAACAAAATAATAAATAAAATAATTTATTAAAAATATCCAAAATTTATTAGACTTTATTATTTCCAAGTATCAAATTAATTATACTGATGAGTCCGCTAATAATAAATTTGTTTATAGTAAAAAAAGAAATATGAAAAAACTTGCTGGTGAGTTCATAACATTAGGTATCTCTAATATTACGTGAAACATTTTAAAAATTATTCTTTTCAGTTAGAAATGAATGAGAGAGATGGATTGCATGTGATTTTATTATTTATTATGAACAACATAAATAAAAAAATATGATTGATATAAGTTAACAGTATGTTAGGATTGAATTACAAAATTTAAAATATTTTTTTAATCAGATTTTTAAAATATATGTTTACTATAGAAAATTATATCATAATCAAGTTAGGTAAGTATTTTGTTTAAGGTATATTGTAGTGGATGAGTAAATTTGTAGTGCATACAATCTCTTATAAAATATTTTAGTAACTTTCAAACTATAAAAGGATATTTATGTACATTTACAAATAAATGTAGTGGATAAGTAAAAAATGTAGTGGCAATAGCCACTCCCTAACAATTTATTTGAAAACGCTAGAAAAGGTACAAGTCACTTACCTCAAACAGTCACGAAATATTTTGCTACAATGTCAATGCTCCAGTCCACCTAAACAGAATAAGGATTTCTATTATTAATAACATCAATTTATTTGCCTAAACCTTTACTTGATAATTACCTAATGTGAGTAACTGGTGCTTATAATCTCACAATTCAAATAGCCTAATACTCCCTCTGTCTCAGAATGATAGTCCCCATATTTTTATGGGTTTTACGAAGGAACTATGAGTAATAATTGAGTCTACTTTTAATTATTCTAATGAAATTTTGAAATTGTTCTTGATACACCATTATAAATACTATTAATATCAATTTTTAGTTTCACATTAACATAATTATAAGTAGCATTTATAATTGCTCAAAGTTCCCTCGTAGTAACAACGAAAAAAGTGGACTATCTTTCTGGGACGGAGGGAGTAGTACCCAACGTCTCATACTGTAAGTAGTGGCGGATCCAGGAATAATGATCAGTGGGGGCCAAAAAAAAAATTGTGTGTCATTATTCAAATATAATGAACTATGAAAAAAGTTAAAGAAAAAAATTAGAGACAAACTTTTTTAAGCAAATTTTCAAAATATCATTTATTTTGGAACAAAAAAAAGTCATTCAATTTGAGAACAGAGGTAGTATCTTTCATAGCAAATTTTTCATTATTATTACAAATATGTGTCTATATTTACTATAATTTTTAGGCACTTCATGAAATCAATATTTAGTTGATATTAACTATTTTTCAATTTTTTTTGTAAATTTTAGTTATTATTGTGTATAATTTATATAATTATATAATGTATTTAGAACATCCTTAATTTTATTCTTAAAAAAGAATATAATTTAATTTAACCTTAATTTTATTTGTATTTTTTACTAATTATGTTTTAGTTGAAACTCTACACAAGGTTGTTTGTGGGTTTTTTAATAAAATGAATGAGAAAAAAGAAAACATTACACAAGGTGTTTGTGGGTTTCTTAAAAAATTGAATGAGAAAACATGTAACTACCATGGTTCGAACCCTGATAACATGTGCCAAGAAAAGAAAACATGCCTTACCAGCAAGGCAAGATTAATTTACACTTAAAATCATCAATAACTAAGATATATATTCTGTAAATACCAAAAAAAAAAAAAAGTGGGGGCCGTCGCCCCCGCCCGTTCCTTCATAGATCCGCCCCTGACTGTAAGGAAATAGGAATCCGGCACTAGACACCAGATACTCCATTAGGCACTAGTACAGTACTTTTACATTAAAAAGATTGATCGCCTTAGATGATGATAGTAGGAAAATTAGATATTAATTAAAGTCCCATATCCAATTAAAATAGGATGCTCCCAGCCACATAAATCAACCCTAATTCGATTAAACCAAGTCCAAACATACCTTGGTCCCTTTAAGGCTATGTTTGACTTCTACGATCGTAAAGTGTTTATAGTTATGTTTGTGACATAACTAGTCGACCTATAAACACAATCATCACGCATAATCAAACTTGTCTTCCTTTCTCACTTATCACTTTTAGATTATTAAGTCAATCGCTTTCCTAGACATGTACCATCCAGCCGAATTAGTTCATGGCTCTAGGTAACACGCTAAAGTAGCAGTCATTGACTTAATACCTTTTAAGTATAGTTGAAAGTCACATAAGGTATCATGCCCGTAAAAATGGCATTTTAGAGACTTCACACAATGAGCAAGAGGGACATGTTGCTCATTTCTCTTGGTCAATGCACACTTGTTACTAAACAAGTGCTACAGTGGTATAACTCCTTTCAAGGAGCGTATGTCAACAATTAACCCACTATACAGATATTTAGTTCGGAGACACTTCTTAATCCACAACTATTAATATCTGACCGTCTTATATTTCCAGACATATGAGAAGTGTCTTGATTCTCATGCGGTCTTTACTTTGACCTTATCTTGATTTTCATCAAGTCGAAATATGTTTACGTAATGTACCTAGCATACTCCTTGGTATCTCAAGTATCATTGTCTCATCTCAGCTTGCTTTCGTGGCTCCTGCTGAGGCGGTTACTTGTGTGAGAGAGTTAACCTTTGTCTAGTGACATACTCTTATATAGTGTAATGTATGTGTCAATATAATAGAACAAATTATTTATACATCTCAAGAATATAAACTTGATATTCATCAGAAACTGTATAAACAAACATAGTTCCATAAACGTAGTTCAGTTTGAAGTAAAACGGAAACTTGTTTTCCTTAAGTACATCTACACCCTTCGAAGACCCATAGCCCTAACATGACTTAGAAATACATCTCTAGCAAGGGGCTTAGTCATGGAGTCAGCTACCATCACATTAGTAGAAATGTACTCTAATGTTACTTCATTACTTACTATAGTCTCTCGAACGTAGTTGTTCCTTAGACTAATGTGTGTTGGTTCTTCCATGATACTTTGGATCTTTCGTGAAAGCAATGGACGCTTGATTGTCACAATAAACTGTCACGGGGTCAGATGTATGATCGACCACTCCAAGATCCTCCATGAACCTCTTAACAGAATAGCCTCTTGAATAGCTCTTGTGCATGCAGTGAATTCAGCTTCCATGGTAGAGAGAGATATACTTGTTTGCTTCTTGCTATTCCACGTGATAGCTCCGTTATTAAGCAAGAATACATAACCCGATGTTGACTTTCGGTTATCATTATCTCCTCCCCAATCAGCATCACTGTAACCAACTATCCGTGAGTTGGATCCTTGATAACACAACATGTAGTCGACAGTTCCTTTTAGATAACGTAATATCCTTTTGACTGCTCCCCAATGTGCTTCCAGGATTAGATTGATAACGACTAACCATGCCAATTGCGAAAGCTAAAGCTGGACGAGTGCACATGACTGCATACATTAACTTGCCAATGGAACTGCGATATGGAACTCTAGACATCTTATTCTTTTTTCCTCAGTCTTTGGGCAATCATCAAGACTCAACTTTTCATTCTTAGCCATAGGAGTGTCAAATAGTTTGCATTGAAGCATACCAAAGTGTTCAAGAACTTGTTTAACGACGTCGAGGAATATTTCATTTTCGATGTCAAAACGACGTCGAGGAATATGTCCACGCTGACTTTTACGTAAGATAGGCTCTTGAGATTCTTCTTCTAATGGAAGTGTGCTACTCGATGATGGATCCCTCCCACAATCGCTAGGAAGGTGAGGAACTTTTTCCTCTATCTCCATTTGATGAGTAGGTATACCCTCTTCGGGTTCTTCCATTTCATAAAGTCTAATCTCCCTATCTAATTCACCCCTACTAGGGAAATCGTTTTCCAGAAATTCCACATTACGGGACTCAATTCCAGTCAAGCTTCCATCCGGTCCTTCATCTATAAAAACATATCCTTTAGAGTGTTCTGAGTATCTAATGAAGATACACTTTTTACCCCTAGGACCTAACTTCCTGTGCTTATCAGAAGTGTTATGTACATAGGTTGCCGATCCCCATGGACGCAGATTTTCTAAAGCTGGTTTTCTACCCTTCCATAATTCGTATGGGGTGGAACTTATTGATTTGGAGGGGACACGGTTAAGAATATATGCGGCAGTCAGTAAAGCATCTCCCCAAAAACTTATAGGTAGATTTGCTTGTGCAATCATAGATCTAGCCATGTCTAGCAGTGTTCTAATCCTCCTCTATGCAACTCCGTTCTGCTGTGGAGTCCTTTCAATACCTTTTTCATCACAACGAGCCTTGAATTGCTCATACAAATACTCACGTCCACGGTCTGTTCTTAAAGCCTTGATGCTTTTATCTAATTAATTCTCGACAAGGCAAGTATATTTTTTTAAACAATCTAATGCATCGGACTTGTGAGAAAGTAAATAGATATGACCAAAGCGTGTGTAGTCATCTATAAATGTGATGAAATATGAGGCTCCATGCCTTGCCTTCACGTTCATTGGCCCACAAATATCAGAGTGGATTAGTTGCAATGGAAAAGTAGCCCTAACTGATTTTCCAAATGGTTTTCTTGTTGCTTTTCCAGCTAGGCAACTTTCACAAGTAGGCAATAACACTTAGTTAAGTGAGCCTAATAGACCCTCTTTTGCCAGCTTGTTCATTCTTTCTTGTCTGATATGCCCTACCTAAGCGAGCATGCCAAACAGATGCATCTACGTTGATGCTACTAGCTAGAAGATGCCATTAAAAAGAAACAACCATCTTCATTAAACAACGTATGTTCAACATCCAAAACAAGAAAACCATCAACTAGATGTCCAGAACCATAAACAACAGAACCATAACAAAAGTCTACAGAAGTTCCATGGAAATTAACAGCAAATCCTAACTTAAGAAGAACACTAACAGACACAAGATTCCGTCGGATGTTCGGAGCGTAGAGAACATCATGTAGTAACAACTTTTGGCCTCCTCGTAGGTCTAATTGGCACGTACCAATTCCTTCTACACCAATTCTTGAGTTGTTACCAACATAAATCCACTTTGTACCTTTTGGCACTCGACGGTATTCTTGGAATGATCCTCGGTCTCTAGTTATGTGGTCCGTGGCTCCTGAGTCTACAGTCCATAAAGGATAAGAGTCAGTAAGCAATGCACAACTAGAAACAAAGGTGAAATTAGAGGTAGGGCATCTTTATACCTTGGCTGGCTTTTTACATTCAAAAGCCAGGTGACCCAGTTTTCCACAATTGTTGCATTCCTTCTTATGATCAGGACAGTCACGTGCAAAATGACATGTATTGCCACAATTGTAACATCTCCTCTCAACTTTGTTCTTCCCTTTGCCATTGTTCGCATTACCTTTGCGATTTCCATACTTTGCCTTCTTCGGCGCCGATCCGCTCCCGTTCCCCTTCTTTTGGTCATCACCTCTTCCACGCTTAGACCCAGAAGCTTTACTTGTACTCGCTTCAGCAGCAAACACTTGAGATGCGGATTTTGAGGCTGAAAGACGCTCATCCTCCAACTCCAAGTGAGACTGCACATCGTTAAAGGTCTTAACATGTTCATTGTGGGTGAGGTTCATCACCATGTGATCCCAGTTACTAGGAAGAGAATGGAGAACAGCTTGAATCTGTTGTTCATCTAAAAGAAAGTGCCCCTCAGACTTTAGCTCCCTTATCATGTTTGACATTGCCCTTAAGTGCTTCCTCATGGAATCATTAGGACGCTTGCTTGCGTTGTCAAACTTATAGAAAAGTTTCTTCAGCTTCGTAGCCGAAGTTCCTCCAAACTTCTCTTTTAGGGCGGCCCACATATCTTTGGCAACTGAATATGTCTCATATTCACACATAAGGTCATCTTGCATACTGCTCAAAAGCGTGATTCGAGCCTTGCTGTTCCGCTTCTTCCAAGCTTCGAACGCAACAAGATTCCTTCTATGTTCACCAGCACTCCTTTCATCAGTCATAACAGGCTCCTCCATGGAACTTGTCAGAGTGTCAAGAACTTCTTGTTCTTCAAGGACATATTGGATCTTGGGGGTGCCACATGTCGTAGTTGTCACCGTCTAATTTATCACCATGATTTAGCTCAGCAATTATGTTCTTAACAGATGTCATGATTAGCAACTACATAGAGACAATAACAAAGAGAACATTATTGACACATGTACGTTTCATTACACTTTCTTTATTACAACAACAAATGATCATTAAATTAATAATCTAACTAAGGATGCAAAACGAAAGATCACTAAGTTCACAATCAGCTTCACATTACCAAAGTCATTTCATCATTTAATCAATCATTTTCATTGTGTAATATCTTATTTTCTCAAGAGAATACTTCTTTATCTCTTTAAGACTCTTGGGAACACAATAGCAAATTTCTTAGATTTTAACGTAAGATTAATGCTCCCACTCAACAAAAACAGATTTATGATTATCATTGTTAATATATACCACGTAATCATTAACAAAGCGTAATAATCAAACTATTTTAAGAAACTTTAAGAAAATCTGGAAAATTAAACGTCTTCAGAAAATTCCAGAAAAATTTTAGAAAATCTTAAACTGAAAAACATGGCTTTTGTATTTTTTTTTTCAGATTTTTTTGACATCGGGAAGACCCCCAAAATAGTCTGTAAGTTGACTGGTCAAACAGTTGACCAAAAAGTCAAAGTCAACGAAATTTTTTCAAAAAAATCCAGAAAAAAAAAATAATAAAAAACTTAATTTCTGTATATATTTTTTTCATAATTTTTCGATGTCACTAAGACCTCCAAAAATAATTAACAAGATGTAATTATTGACTGCGGGACGGAACGAGTAAAAAAAAATCTGAGAGTTCTAGTCTTCTTCTTTCTTAGTCCACGAAAAGAAGGAAGGGTGGGGATATACACACTCACCAATTTGATTAGTACGCCCACGTTAGTTAGTTCACCCACTATTCAAAATTGTAAAATACTCAAATTTGTAATTACACCCACATAATTTCCGATTTTACCCATTTTATATTGAAAAAAAAAAAATTACATTTGTAAGCCACCACTAAGACACCCACCTAAATCCACAACGCATAGAGAAGAAGAAAAGAAGAATGAGGAAGAACAAAAGAGGGAAGTTGTTGCCATAGTCTATATGGTTTTGAAGATGGCTGCAAAAGAGGGGATTAAGTATGCGTTGTTTAGATCGCTTGTGGGTTAAGTGAATTTGGAGAGGGAGTGAGAGAGAAAAGCAACTGTAAAAATGTAACATGAAGATTTCAAATTTTTATTTAATTTAAAAAAAGATGTTGGTTGGGTTTGTTTGACAAACCCATTTGGGTAAATCTGTTTTTCCATATTTGTTGCTTCTCAATTTTGCAAAATAATTTGGGAGATTGAATTGAACGACTCCCTCCACCATGTGGGTGTGCTAACTAATTAAAAGTATAATTATGCTATTAGAAGTTAAATTGTCTTTTACTCAAATTACATATTTGTAATAAAAATATAGTGGGCGTACTAATCAAAATGATGGGTGTGTATATCCTCACCCAAGAAGAAATTCCTTTTTTTTTCTTTCTTTTTTTTACTCACTATGTACAGTATTTAATGCACTACGTACAACAAAAAGTATACTATACAACAGTACAACACAGCCATCTTCGACAGTTAAAGATAGAAAACCCTAGAATTTTGAAAAATCATAACTTTTTCATCTTTAATCCAAAAATCAAGAAACAAAATTATGTAGAAAGCTCTTTTAATCCTCTTTCAAACCATATCAATAATTCATACTAATTCTTAAAGCATGAAAAACGAAAATTAAATCCTTTTAACATGATATGGAAAAAACAAAACTTCAATCATGGCTTTCACAAAAACATTCGAGATCAAATCCAACTTAGGCTCTGATACCAATGTAAACTTGAGTAGGAATTAAATCACTTACTTGATCAATTCTTGTGCGGAAGCGTGAATCTTTACCGTGGATTTGATCACCGAAGAGGAACTTGGTACAATACTTGGCAACGGAGGCCGGGAGCGAAATCACAATCGGAAATCACCCACTAGTTCACAACACTTGTTTGCGTTGTTGATCAGCCATGGATAGGGAGAGAGAGCAGAAAAAACGAAGGAGGAAGGGACTCCAGTTAATTGCCATTGTTTTAAAAAACTGACATTTCAAAAATCATGAAGCTCAAGAAAGGAGGAACATAGTTGGGTTATTTTTGAGTAGTGCTAATTTTTTAATTTCATATTTTTTTTCTTTTTTGTGTGCAGGATAAAGTTGTTGTTTTTTCCTCAGCTGCTGCGATTGAAGTCTAATCTGTAATTGAAGAGCTTTGATCCGTTAATTAGCAAAAGAAGGTTGGTGAGTCGGTAAATGCTTTACTATTTCTTTCCCCTCTGAAGAAGATCATCTTCTTTGTTATTGTTTCAGCTAATAACTGATGAGTGTATGTGCTTCATAATCTATGTTCAGAAAAGGAGGAAGAAGAACGAGATGGCTGGGGATGCTGCAAATGTTATTTTGGGTGCAATTTTTGAAAAAGCGATAACGCCAGTTGTGGATGCCATTGGTCGTCACGTTGGTTATTTATTCTGCTACAAGAGCAATGTCGAGAATTTGGGAAAAATAGCTGCTCAACTGGAAAAATCCAGAAATGATGCTGACAACTTTTTTAAAAGACAAAAATGGAACAATGAAGAAATAGCGCAGTCTAGTATTGGGTGGCTAGAGGAAGTAAAAAAGGTGATCAATGATGCAAAGGAAGTTGAGGAAGCCACTGCTAAAAGAAATGGGTGTCTCAATTTAAAGGGCCGATACATGCAGAGCAGAAAATCTTCAAAGTTAGCTGTGGAGATGCAGGCACTAAAGAACAAAGCCCAAAAGGAATTACTACAAACACTATTCTTCCGGCGGGACGGATACCTGGAGCGTTGGCTAATGAAGCTTCTAAGGGATACAAAACCAGAATGCAAACAATGGATGAAGTCATGAAGGCTTTAGAAGATCATGCCATCAGCGTTATCGGCATATGTGGCTTAGGCGGCGTTGGGAAAACAACAATGGTTCACGAAGTTCGAGAAAGGGTAAGGATCCAAAATCTATTTGATGAGTTTGCAATGACCGCTGTCTCTCAAAATGAAGACATGTTCAAGATTCAAGGTGACCTAGCTGAGATGTTGGGTTTGAACGCTATTAAGGAGGAGAAAAATGTTATTGCTAGAGCTGACCAGCTTCGTAAAAGACTTACTAGTGGCAACAAAGTCCTTATAATACTTGATGATGTTTGGAGCGACATCAATTTGAAGGACGTCGGAAATCCATTAGGGAGTGAACACTCGAATTGTAAAGTTGTAATAACTTCAAGACAGGAAGATGTATGCACAGACATACAAAAGAATATAAAAGTACAAGTTTTAGCCAAAGAAGAAGCAAGGGCTCTGTTCCGGAAGACAGCAGGTGAACTCGTGGAGAAGAATAATCTCGGAGAGATTGCAGACGAGGTTGCGGACGAGTGTGGAGGTCTACCCATTGCTCTCTTAACTCTTTCTAGAGCACTATCAAATAAAGACAGAAAAACCTGGGAGGATGCTCGTGCAAAACTAAGGGAAGGAAACTTCACGGGCATTCACGGAATGGAAAAACATGTGTATCAGAGCATAAAATTGAGTTATGACTTCTTAGCAAAGGAGAAGCTAGAAGAAGCCCAGTCATTACTTCTGCTTTGCTGTCAACATCAAGAAGATGCTAAGATTAATCTTGAAAAGTTGGCGCGATATTGCATGGCCCTAGATTTATTTAAAGGTGCTACTGGAGTTGTGCGAGCAAGAAACAGAGTTTGCTCATTAGTTGAACACCTTAAGAGTTGCTTCTTACTGCAGGCCATTGATGCTGATGATGAGGATGGAGACTGGAGCAAAAAGACGGTTAAAGTGCATGATGTTGTTAGAGATGTATGTCTTTCCATTATCTCGACAGTGAAGGAAGAAAGAGACAGAGTATACATGCACATTTGGAATAAAGAAGATGATGCCGGTATAGGCAGTACTGACCTTGATTATCAAAAGCTCAAGCTTTTAATGAAGGTGCCTCTACATCATAAGGACCTATCTGGTATTAAAAGCGTTCTTGAGCAGACGCAAGAACTGAGAGTTCTGGAAAATAGTGCTCAATACTTTTTTGGGTCCTATCAGATGGATGAAAAAAATGATGATCCTTCTTTGGCACCTCAATTCTTGACAAACTTGCGGATGTTGTCTCTTGAACATATATTTGTTGGTCAAGGTGTGATGTCAGAATTAATAAGGCCAACGGAATTGGAAATTCTGAGTTTTATGGGTTCTATTATTGAGTCCTTCCCTCATCAAATAGGGCAACTTAGCAAGCTAAAGTTGCTGGACTTGAGATGTAGGTATGGAATTAAAGGGTCAATGATTCCGATCCCAAGTGGTATCTTGACAAAATTGACTAAGTTAGAGGTGTTGTTCATGGGAAACCACTACTTTCCAGAAGCTTCCTATTATGGAGGTGAAGATGGTGTGGACATAGATAGCTGCCCCGCGCGCATTGAAGAGTTAGATTCATTGACTAATCTGACTACTTTACAGGTCGACTTAGTGGACCCTATGCAACTGCTGGATTTGAAATGCTTGCGCTTCAAGAAGCTGGAAGGATTTTCTTTCGGCTCTGCAGGGAAATCGTCGTCCTTTTATAATAGATTCAGCAGCTATCCATTACATATGAAAAACATCTGTCTAGAAAAAGTTGGAATGGAGTGGGTTTCAGAAGACAAAATTCAATCTATTGTAAGGAGTACAGTGGATCTTTCTTTAGAGGATATTGAGGATTTGACTGATACTTCGATTTTCAAGGAGTTTTCGAACCTAAGGAAACTTGTTTTGAGAAAATGTCATAAGCTTGAATATATTATTCATGATGGTAGTAGTGCTGCCTTCATGAACCTGGAGACATTGAGCATCCATGAAATGACGAATGTGAGGGAGCTATGTCGTAATGGGCACCTTCCAGCTGGATTACTGCACAAACTACGGCGGCTGTATATAAGTAGCCTACCTGAAGTGAGACTCCTGTGGGTGGATCACACTGACCCTTTGTGTTTGGTCAACCTTAAAGTGGTTGAAATTAGAGAATGTGGGGCATTAAAATGTATCTTTCCGCACTCTGCAGCTAAATGCCTATCACAACTCCAATCACTAACTGTGAGCGAATGTGATATGTTGGAGGGAATTATTTCCAAGAGCAGGGATGGAAACTCTGCAGTAATAGGAGGAGTAATAGCTGAAGAGCCGAATGATTTACCAATCCATTTACACATGTTCCCATTACAAGATCACCAAATCTTCGAGGCTTTTATAACCTATTGGTACGTTTCTCCTTTCTATCCAAAGTGCTGTATGCTTTGCCCATAATATATACTTCATTTGTTTAATGATAAATTGCGCTCTTGACAGTGTCAATGTTTTTCATGAATGCATTTTATATATATACAAAAAACTTCACCACACTAAAATTGCAATAGAACTCTTTCCTTATTTAAAAATGTGACATTTGTTTAAAGGGAACATAAGAAAGAAAAAATGCGACATTTATTATATGATGTGGGTGTATATAGTAAAATTATTTTTCAATTTTGTTCCTGCAGTTAAGGAATTGGGTTTACTAATTGGTCCTTAATTTTGATTGCAGAATAAAAATACTTTTCAACTTTAAACGTTCTTAGCAATATCAGTTGAAACAATGATTTTGTACAGAATCATTAACTAAAATGTTATATCTTCGCATAAAATAGATTCTACCAACATAATAAATTTGTTGTATTTTGTAAATGGTACAAAATCACAGTTTCAAATAGAAAATATATATTTATTCACGAATTTGTGAAGGCCCTAATAGGACTTGCTTTGCAGGTTATGTTACCTTGCATAGAGCAGCTACGAGTCGATAAAAATGATTTAGTAAAAGCAGTGTTTGACTTTGAGGGGTTGGAAGCTATGACTATAGGAGAAGATTCACGTTCGGTTCTGTGTAAGCTGCAAGAGATTAAACTGCGGAGGCTACCAATGCTAGAGCATTTATTTAGGAAGGTTCCCAAATACGTCCTTATATTCCAAAACCTTGCAAGACTGGAAGTGGAATATTGCGGAGGCCTGGATTACCTAATCCCATCTTCTATAGCTCACATGCTTCTCAATCTACAATCATTGTGTGTTTTGTGTTGTAAGGGTATGAAACAAGTTATCTTTAAAATGAATGAGGAGGAGGAGGAGGTCTGTGGGGGGCTGAAGAAGAAAATTGTGTTCCCTTCCTTAAGAGACTTTACACTTATTTATTTGGAGAACCTCTCATCGTTCTGTTCCAGTGACCAGCTGGTGCTTGAGTTCCCTTCACTTGAGATGTTGGCCATCAGTTGTTGCCCTGAATTAAAGACTTTTTGTTTCCAAGAAACAAGGAGTGATCTAGCAGCTCTGTTTCCGAAGCTGAAAAGAGTATTTATTGACGACACCCCTAAGTTTCCAGGGTTCGACAATATCGATAGATATGAAGGCTACCAAAAAACGGTATCTTTCTCCCTCCAAATGTCCTCTTTGATATTTTCTCAACTATGATAAAGGCAAAAATAAATTATTTTTAAACTTTTATTAGGATAACTAAAATAACCTAGATTAGTGGTCAAAAGTTTACTCAAATTAGCAACTTAAAAAAAGTGGCTATCTCTCGGACAAAGGGATTATAGTAAAGAATTGTGATTTTTCTTTATTCATGAATGATACTCTCTCCGTCCGGATGATTGTCCCTGTTTGGGATAATATTATTTTTAAAATTTTTTGTCCAAGTATTTTTTTATGACTAATTAAAAGCAAAATAACACACTTTATTTATTATCTATGTTGGTTTTTCTGGTAAGCAATCGTCTTTCTATAGGTCCTTTTCAAGGTGCAAGTAAAAGTGTGCATGAATTCCACTAACATTATTGACTTGGCAGGTTAACTTGGAGCGTCGTGCAGAGAACCAACTGGAACAGATGGTGGAAGAGGGAGGTGATAATCTTGTGAGAGTTGCTGCATCTAGTTCGTTAAATCTTGTACAAAATTTGAAACAAATAATGCTTGAAAATTGTGAAGCAATAAAATCAGTGCTGGACTTCGAGGGTTTTGATGTGACCAGAGATGATGCCCATGCTGTATTCAATAAGCGGGAAGTAATATATTTTAATTGTAAACATGATATTGATCTATGATAGCAACTTAAGTTCCCTCGCTAATATGCTGTTAGAGAGATACTTTGTACTCCCTCCGTCCCATACTTTTGGTTACCAAAATTGAATGCGCGGGAATTAATGAAAAATAAATATAATATTTGTTTGGGGTGAAAAATCTCACAACACTATATCTACATCCTGAAAATAACGAATTGAGTCTACATCCTGAAGTTACATCTTACATCTTGATTCTACATGTTGACTCAACATGTTGACATGTTGACTTTACATCCTGAACCTTCAACTTGGCCTAACGTCTTGATCATGCAACTTGGCTAATTACGTCCTGCAGGTCTGTTATCGATCCTATTTTTTAGGAACCTCTACCGAATCATGGAGGACTCATGGACTAAGTCAAACACATGTGAATAAATTATCCAGCACATGACTAATTTGAAGACACAAAGACCCAATCAAATGGTGACTCTCAGCAACGGCATTGGATAGACTTGCAACAAACTTCCCGAGATCTTAGGCCATGAGGATTAGTTTACGCCAATTCTTCTTAGTTTAAATAGCTAACACAATTTATGTAACGCACACAACACACTCACGTCTCATACTCTCTTTCTCTCTGTATTTTCCACTCATTCATTGTACCTCCACACAAGCTTAATAAAATTCCATCATTCGAGGTTTTATGCCGGTGAACAAGTTGTTCAAGGGTTTTCCTCGTTAAATCCTTTGTTCATACATCTTAAATTTCAAAGTTCTTTATTCCATTGTACCCTACTCCTTTATATTTGTCCAATTGTCGAAAATTGGCCAAAACTTTTTGGCGCCGTCCGTGGGAACTTTGGTCTTTTAGATTGTTAAGAGATTCAAGATGAGCAATCCAACAACCGATCAGATTACATCTGGAATTTCAGCTGCAAGTGGGGGCAGATCAGCAATGGGGGCACCTGAAATCCCTTTGGATATCGCCTCCAACTTGACTGCAATACTGCGTGAAGTGAGGAACCAGGTCCAAGTCCAGAATGATACCTCTACCATGCTAATGAATCAAGTGGCCAGGTTGCAGCATGAAGTGACTTCTCTTCGGGGTGGAATGCCGGCGGGACAGCAACCCAGCTTCCCTAGCATCTTTCAGTCTGTTGTCCCAAATGCGCCTTCCAACCTGTACTGTCCATATCAACCTAGAAGGCTTGCATTTGAAGGTGACGTTGCTGGATCATCTGGATATGGTGGGGTTATGCCAACTGCCAGCCTGACCAATAGCACGATTGACAATCCTGAAACGGTTACTCCAACTTCAACAACATTTGTGACTCCTACATCGGTGGCAGCAGGGAGTCTTAACCCTCAATTTGATTTCAATTATCTTAATAATTATCTATTTGCTGCTGCTAACAATGATGCAGGTAGCCTACTTAGCAGACAAATGCAGGAGCTAAAAGAACTAGTTATGAGTGTGTCAGGGATGACTATGCCACACAACCAGGCCTCTCTAACATGTTACAATGGGTCCCCCTTCACTCCAGCCATAGCCAACGTGGTCATACCAAAGAAGTTCAGTCCACCCCACATGAAGCAGTATGATGGGATAACTGATCCAGCGGAGCATGTTGCATTATATCAGGAGAAGACGGATGTAGTCCATATTCCACCCCAGTACAAGGAAGCTTGCTTTTGCAGGGGTTTTGGTTCAACTCTTACAGGGAAAGCTTTGAGATGGCTAATCAACCAGCCTTTGGGTTCTATCGGATCATATGCTCAACTTATCAACATGTTTATTAATCAATTTTCATGCAGCAGGGTGTTTGAGAAGCTGACAAGTGATCTTTACTGGGTGGTCCAGCAACCTGATGAACTTCTCAAAGATTACTTGAGCAGGTTCAATAGGGAAGCAGTAGATATCCCCAACTTGGACACTGCTACAACAATTGATGCCTTTAGGATGGGACTTAAGAAGGACTCGCCATATTATGATAACTTAGTCATGAGACCATGCAAGAGGCTGGATGAAATCAGAACCAGAGCATCAAGATTCATCAGGTTGGAAGAAGATAGGCTCATGCAGGATTATTAATCAATAGGTTGGAAAGGGGGCATGCTGGATGTCAACTATAGATGGTACCAGAATTCCTAGAAGTTAGAATGCAGCGCATCTCAAGCTGTACTTCATGTAAGTTATAGCTTGTCAACTTAATTCAGAAAATCAGGTATGCATTTATATTGCTTTATTTCAATTATGTTGTTTCAATTTGATTTATCTTCATCAAACATCAACTGACTCAAGCATCGGAGGGGTGTTAGCCAAGCTAACACCCAACCCTAACATGTTTCTGCTTTGCGAGGAAACTCAAAGTCTTTATTTAGGTCAAGATGTTTTCATGTTGATCCAAGTTTTCCAGATGTTACATGTTGATCAGAGATGTTACATGCTGATCCAAGTATTCAAAGATGTTCACATGAGTTAGAATTCATGTCCAACAGGCAAAATCAAAGTACAATTCCATCCAAGGTTTAAAGGTTTTACACCTTTCAAAGGTTTAAAGGTTTTACACCTTTCAAAGGTTTAAAGGTTTTACACCTTTCTTATGTGTTTAAGGTTTCTACACCTTCGCCCGTGCGTACGATTTTCATGTTTTAGTTAAGTTGTAGGTGGGCCAATGTGTCTTGTACATATTGATTACCTTCTTGCACTTAATTAAAATTATGAACTCAAGTTGAAATCACTGGTTGTATCATTTACATGTTACCAAACGTACACAGGATATAAAGATAAACATCTTTTCATTTTGCATCATGATTCCCAACTTGTAACATCAACGTGTTACCAACCATTCCTTACATCGCTACTATCCAATTGTTCCAAAATTATTCTAAGTTGTAACGTCAACATGTTACCCTTAGAATCCTAACCGTACGACCAATCTATTATTAAAATACCAAAAAGGATCAAACACACTGATCCTAAAACGGGAAACATTCATAAGTTTTAACCATGCTATCACAAGACATGGCAAGAACAACATTACAACCTAACATGTCCAAACAGACATGTTTCAAACAAATAAAAAATTGTCTTTAAGACAATCACCAAAAATATGCTATTCTTCGTATTTCTCTTTGTTTTTTGCAGGATCAATTGCATCTTGGAGCTTACATCACCTATATCAACTGCCTCATAAATGGTAGTGGACATCAACTGTTATGGAAATTTCTTGAATTTCTATGTTTACTCAATTCAAAAAATTTGGGGGCAATTGTTTGGGGTGAAAAATCTCACAGCACTATATCTACATCCTGGAAATAAAGACTTGAGTCTACATCCTGAGTTGACATCCTAAAGTTACATCTTACATCTTGACTCTACATGTTGACTCAACATGTTTACATGTTGACTTTACATCATGGACCTTCAACTTGGCCCAACGTCTTGATCATGCAACTTGGCTAATTACGTCCTGCAGGTCTGTTATCGATCCTATTTTTTAGGAACCACTACCGAATCATGGAGGACTCATGGACTAAGTCAAACACATGTGAATAAATTATCCAGCACATGACTAATTTGAAGACACAAAGACCCAATCAAAGGGTGACTCTCAGCAACGGCATTGGATAGACTTGCAACAAACTTCCCGAGATCTTAGGCCATGAGGATTAGTTTACGCCAATTCTTCTTAGTTTAAATAGCTAACACAATTTATGTAACGCACACAACACACTCACGTCTCATACTTTCTTTCTCTCTGTATTTTCCACTCATTCATCGTACCTCCACACAAGCTTAATAAAATTCCATCATTCGAGGTTTTATGCCGGCGAACAAGTTGTTCAAGGGCTTTCCTCATTAAACCCTTTGTTCATACATCTTGAATTTCAAAGTTCTTTATTCCATTGTACCCTACTCCTTTATATTTGTCCAATTGTCGAAAATTGGCCAAAACAATATTGATAGTGAAGTAGATGTTGTGAGTATGAAAAGTAAAGTAAGAGAGAGAATGTGGGGTAGGGAATCGTAAGTTGATTGGTGTTGTGTGTGTAAAAGTAAAGTAAAAGAGAGAATGTGTGGGGAGAATAGTAAAGATTCCTTGCTATTTTGGGTAGTAACCATTAGTATGGGACGCCAAAAATAGAAATAACTAACCAAAAGTTTGGGACGGAGGAAGTAATATATTTTAAAATTCAATGTGTAGTAATATGATTTTGAGTGATGAAAATTTAGTTGAAATTTCGGGTTGCTTAAGATGGGCAAAGAATCAACTACATTGTTCCCCCACCATCTGGAAAACAGTATGTTTCCTTCATTGACTCGATCTCCAGTACAACACTTCGATGCAAAGTACGTAAGCCATTTTCAGATTTTATTTCATATTTATGGATTGAAATCAAATGAACCTGATAAGCGATTATGTTTATTGTTTGAATTGAGTTTCCAGCGCTTTGTGAAAAGAAATGACAATCAAAGTAGTGATCTGAAAGATGGCATTGATGATTCAGCTGTTATCGAGGATGCTGATAATGATGAAGATGCTCAGTGCGACAATGAGGTCTCTCTCTCTCTCCCTCCCTCTTTCCCCTGTATGTATGTATGTATGTATGTATGTATGTATGTATGTATGTATGTATCTTAAGGACAATGTTCAAAACTTAGCTCATTCATCAATCTCTGATTTGGGAAGAGTTTAATTTATTCCCTTTTATCATTGTCAGAACAGGCAGCTCCTTCCAGTGATTCTATAATGCAAAAAACAGCTGACAAAATCTTGTCTCGTTTGACTTTGTCGAGTTCTCATGATAATTGGAAAGGAAACAGAGTTGTGATACAAGGTGTCTACGTTTAAGTCGAGGTGATGAGGAGAAATACTGTGAAAATCCCAACTCTCTCTCTCTCTCTCTCTCTCTCTCGGGTCTTCTTTTTTATTTTTAAGAAGATATGGAATCAGCCATATCTTCCCTCCAAATTTCTTGGTCAACATACTTCATGTGCTATGTCTGAGGAGCAACAGACATGTATAAAGGATTGTATAGATGACTTGGTTGGATCGAGAGAGGCTACCAAAGAGCAAGCTTAGTAATGAAAAAATGGAAGAAGGTTTTAGCAATGGGTTGGCTCGAGAGTTGGCTAGGATGGAGAGAAACAAGGAAAAACCTGAGGCAGTCGTAGTGCAAGACTGTATGTGCGTGCGAGTGGTCATATTCGTGTGTATTTTGTTTTTTGTTTTTTGTTTTTTTTATGAGTAATAATTTCATCACCTATATATATATATAGGGTTTTGTTAGGATACCCTCTTCAAGGGTATCTTAACATGTGGCCCTACTTTTTATGACTAAAAGACCCCTCATTTTCAATATTAATCAAACACAAAAAGGGGCACAAGGGTAATTCCAAACATTAATCAATATCCATCATTCAATCCCACTCTCCCCACTGTCAACTTCCCAGACACTCCTCCCACAAATGGCCGCTGCCATCACCGGTGTTGCCTCCAAAAATCTTCCACCCGCGATTAGGTCGTTAATGATCTGTATATGAAGCCAAAAAAACAAAATATCATTTTCTAAATTCTTAAGCGATCCCCTTTCCGTCCTTTCTATAAATTTGTACAGAGAAAAACACGAGTGTTTCAATATTAGCAAATTTTCTCATGCTCAACCCAAAATTAAAGTGGGAGTAATACATGAGTAGTTAAGTGAAGATTTTAGTTCAAATTGCAATACTAATACCCTTATTGCTTCTGGTGTCAAGAACAATGGACCCACCCAAAATTAACCTCAGTCCAATGTGCATCACCACCTCCATTGGATATGTCGATTTTTTGTAGGCACGTGAGAATGATTGCAATTTTAATGATGGTGGAAGGGATGAATTCTTCATTTTACTAGGCAGGAGCATGGCATTATTCATTTTTTTGGGACGCAACACCGGCAATGGCAGCGGCCAGTCTCCGGACACTGGCAAATTGACATTGGGGAAAGTGAGAATGAATTAAGGAGAATAATTATTGTTGAAATCGGTTTTACAATTTTACCCCCATTTTATTTTTTATTAATGTTGAGAGTTGGGGATTTTTTAGTAGGGCCACATGTTAACATACCCCGGGGTATCCTAACAAAACCCATATATATATATATATATATATATGATATTTATTACTGTTTAATGTATTTGATGATTCACAGGAGTGGGATGATGGAATATCCCGAGATGCAGCATCAACTTTCACAAGTCATCGCTCTTTTACAGCAATACTCCTACAAGGCGGAAGAATTACACGGCTCATTCAGCCCACGTTTTGGGAAATTCCCTTACTGTAAGCACTTACAAAATTACATTAATGCTACTCTTCTTTAATCTTCAATTTTTCATTTTTTAAAATTTTAAAATTACTACACTTTTTTATTTTATCCTTGCGGTATTTTTTTTTTTTTGATTGCCACATAGATTATTTGAGTACAAAAAGGCAGTGGTGTAAGTAGTAGGAGGGGCATTTGGGTTAATGCACACTAGGTGTTTGTAACTTTGCCCTTACCACAAATATGTAAGAGGCGATAGGATCTCAGAATTGATGTCTCAAAAAATCTTCTAAACCACCAAAATTGTGTTCCGAACACTCAGATGTGCTTAACCAAGAACCAGATTTGTCACACACTCACACTAGACAACTTTGCTTCCTCAAGCAAACGAACTTGTGCTAAGACCGAGCACCCCATATATGCCTCTAGATAGCCTATTTAAAGCACCTTATTGCCCCCACTAAGCAATCAACACTGACATTTATAAGGGAAACCTTTCATCTGCAAAATCATTTTTTTAAAAAAAAAATTAAAAAATTGTTTAGCCTAACGTAGAAAAGAACTGAATTTTCATGAGACTGATTCAAATAATAGTTACCAATTTCATTAAAATTGAAAAATGTTTGATATCAATTTCATTAAATATTAACAGTAGATAATGATTTAAGTTAATTTAATTGTGTACTTTTTGTTAAGATAATCAAATTGATCAAGTTTAAATTATGAGTTGTACCAAAAAACAAAATTAGTGCAATGAAAACAAATAAGTTTTCTTTAAAACTAATGTTGTCGGATAACTGTCGTCCCATTTATTAGTGAGCTGGAGTGCAACCATCTTATCCATCAGTTTTGGACGGATCTTTCTCCTATATACCATCTTTGGTATGCTCATGGAAGAAACTGAGACACTACCTCTGGTAATAAACGATTCAGTTCATATCCAAGGCCGACCCGTCAAGAATGTACTTTCAAGACCTGCGTTTACCGAGCAACTGGCTACCTTCCGTTTCACAATAAAAGTCGCATATTTGACTTTTTGATCAACTTGACTTAATTTTGACCACAAAATTACTCATAATTAACTGTTCTCATGAAATTTTGAAAATTTGTCAATGGCAGCAAATTTATTAGGGAATCATTACCAATTTTCAGAATTTCATCTAGATTATTAAATTATTGTTAAATTTTGGTCAAACATCAACTTAATTAAACAAAAAGTGTGACATCTATTTAACCTTTACTTTAAGGATTCCACAGAGAATTTCTTCAACTGTTTCTACATGAGTCTCTTCCCTCTTCATTTCATTTTATTTTTTACTTCATTTTTTTTTTCTTTCAACAATAACAAGAATGCCCAATAATTTTATCGATTTTCAAGGTGATTGTTTCAACCCACATTTGAGGATTTGCCCGTAGTGTAAGTAGACCATACATTAATGTTACTCTTCTTCAATCTTCAGTTTTCCATTACTCCCTCCGTCCCAAAATGATCTTCTCATAGGCCATTTCTCGTTGTCCCAAAAAGTTCTTCACATTTCTACAATTTAAGCTTAAAAGCGCCTAAACAAAGCATGGCTAGTGAAGCAAGTGTTCATATTTTTAAAAAGTTTGAATAGTCAAACGTGAAGATCATTTTGTGACGGAGGGAGTATTATTTTTAGTTTATTCCGCAATCAGATTTCTCTTGAACATGAACATGAATAAACATGAAGGCATTTTGTTTTGTATCTGATTTTCACATATATTATTTCAGTAACAAAAAGGCAGTGGTGTAAGTAGTAGGAGATGCCTTTGGGTCAATGCACTTTAGGTGTTTGTATTTTTGCCTAGTCCAAAATTCAGTTGGAGAGCTCTTTATCTATCTATCTGTATTTTCCCAACCCAAGTTCAGTGTATGAGCTCTATAATTGGTGTCTGATTTCTCAGTAACAACAATCTTTAATTGGGTAGATTAGAAAGAGAGGCGGCAGAAGAAGATGCGGCTGCTTATGAAATGGCTACTTCACATTTTAAATACTCCCTCCGTCCCAAAGTGATAGTCCCATTTCCCTCTTTTTTTGGCTTTTAACATTTGCGTTTAGTACAGCGCCTAAGAGCTTTAGTATACCACTGTCATCAGTGCATATTTATACATTGACATCACAATGTTATAATTAAATCTTTATTGATGTAGTTGTTATGTGTTGTTTTCCAATGGTGAGGACTACTATGAACTTTGTGTCTGAATAATGACAGGCCATCTCTTCCCCACTTGTTTGTTCTTCTCATCAAATTTCAGACAATGATGAAGAGTTAGATTATTCGCTGATCCTTGATCTAAGAAAAGTTGTGCTGCCTCGTGTCTGTGACATTGTTCCCTCAGCATCTACGCAGCAGTCTGTTTCCTCTAGTGACACAGACAGGACAACACTTCAATGAACTGTACGTGTGTTTATATAGTTCAGGCTTTATTTTTGAATTGAAGGAACATTCTTAAACACAAATGATTTTAGGTCAACATGATTGAATTTTGACGATATATATATATATATATATACTCCCTGTCTTTTTAATCTGTTCACTTTTTGCCATTTTAGGTGTCTCATTTGATTGTTCACACCCAACAAAAGGAAAGTATATTATTTTTTATTCAATGAGATCAACTTGTCATACTCACAACAAATATCCCACTCACAATTCCACCCCACTCACACATCCCATCATACTTTTCATACTCACAACACCCACTCAACTATTAATATTAAACCCTTTTCCTTAAAACCCGTGTTTTGGTCAAAGTATGAACAAACTAAAAAGGCAGAGGGAGTATATATTTAAGTATATGCATAAATGGTCTTGTACTAGTAAAGAGGTTGTGCATTAAGTGGTTGTACCCTTTCCTTTGTAAGAGTTATTAGAGTAATATAATACTCCCTCTGTCCCAGACTAAGGTTCTTAGTTTTTTTGTTGTTTGTCTGAAGGAACTTTGAGCAGTAATTATAAGTTAATCTAATTATCTTAATGAAAATGTAAAACTTGTTATTGATAGTATTTATAATGGTTTACCAATAACAAATTTTAGATTTAATATGTAATTATTGCTCAAAGTTCTTTCAGACAAAAAAAAAAAATAAAAAAATAAAAATCTAAGAACCTTAGTCTGGGACAGAGGGAGTAGTGAAATGTTATTATTATTTGTGGTACGCCAATTGGAATATCAGAAAAACCAACAATTTGGTATCAGAGCGGTACGACCAGGGACCGCTAAGTGCGACGATCGGGGATCGTTGAAACTGCTGTAGAGGCGCCGCCGACAGAAGATTAGTTTGCTCGTGCACTATCAGGGATAGTGAAGCTCGTGAGTCAGGGACTCGACTTACTTGGTGATACGCACGGAGGCTATACCAAGTCACGATGGTGGATCTAGGCAGCGTAGCAGCTATGGAAAAATTGAACAAGCATAATTACAGAGATTGGCGAACTTGTATGAGGTCTTGCTTGAAGGGTCATGACTTGTGGAATATCGTGGACGGGTGCAAAACCTCACCACCTCCGAAAGAAAATGCGGCAGAGTTTAAGAAGTGGGAAATCAAGGCAGGGAAGGCCTTGCACGTCATCAAAATCACAGTCGAAAAGAATTTGCTCGCACGTATTGAGGACGTGGAGACACCGAATGAGGCATGGGATGCCTTTGCGGCCCTGTTCTCAAAAACAAATGCTACGCGGTTTCAACTTCTAGAGTGGGTGTTAATGAATTCCTCGCAAGGTACATATTCTATCAGTGACTATTTTCTTAAGATTAGAAATTTATGCCGTGAAATAGAACAATTAGACCCTAGTGCAAAAATTGGAGAAGATAGAATGCGGAGGATTATAATTAATGGTTTAAGGCCCGAATACAACGTATTCATCACGGCAATCCAAGGTTGGCCCCAGCAACCATCATTGTTAGATTTGGAGAATCTATTGGCCAACCAAGAAGCTCTTGCTAAGCAAATAGCAGGAGTCTCTCTGAAAGAGAATGAGGATGATAAAGACGATATGGTGCTATTTGGCCGTAAAATAAAAATCTCGAAATAAGTTGAGAAGAGATGCGAGGAAATATGAGGAAGAAGAAGATGACACCGAGAAGGTTGCTCGAGGTTGTGGGAGTTTATTTAGATGGGGAACTGAGCAAGATCGAGAAAGGGATCAATTCATTCGAAAAGACAAGTGTTATGTGGTCGACGAGGACACTATGCTCGAGATTTTCGATCTAGGAGATGGTCATACGAGGGCAATGCGCTGACGTCAAGGAGTCTCTTAGAAGACTTGGAAGACGACAGTGAAGAGGAGTGGGACTTTGAGTTGTCCTACGCAGCGGCAGAGCACCCGCAGACTTTTGGGGATGAAGAGTTCGACTTTGAAGAAGATAGACAAGAGTTTGCAGATGATGAGTGCTTTGACGAAGAAAGCTGGTTCGGAGAAGAAGCATTCCCAGCTACGACAGTCAATAGAAGGTTTGATGATCATGATGACGTCGAAGAAGAGATCGATTTCAAGGAAGGTATATGGTTTGAAGATCTAGCGGCCATTATCAATGTTGGATGTAAGGATAGTCTAGGCGACTATGACCCAACTAGAGCGTTAACAAGCTTGGTTGAAGTTGAGGTGACAGATGCACATTTTGATGCTCCAAAGCTCTTGGACAAAGAGAAGTCCGAGATTAAGGGGGAGCAACATCAAGAAGACTCAACAGTGGAGCAAGGTAAGTACACGCCACTGAAGCTCTCATCAAGTTATGATGCGGTTAACTTAAGTTCGTCCGAGATGCCAAAAAAGCACGAAGGCGTTGTCCGAATTTAAGAAGGAACTCCGGCCATGCCAACGTAGTAAAGATAAGGTAGCTCGTTACTATGGAGTTGTCAAGGACTTACATATGAAGTCATATCGCGAGACGAAAGGACAACTCGAGGTGGAAACTGTTCGTAGGAAACAATTGGTAAGGTTCAAGGAGAGAGAGTCGGCGTTGAGGGGGAGTGTTGAGAGTCACCACCGACTCTTCCTTTCTAGAAATTTCTAGGGTTACCTGGAGATTTCTTCTCACCTTGAAGAGATTTCGAGAAGCCCCAGACCACCGCCATTGAAGAAAGGGGTCGAAGGTTCTAGGATTAGAATCGAAGCCGACTTGGACGGAACAATCCGGAGGAGACGAGAATCGCCTTAGCCGACATAGGCTGCATATAAATAGGGGTTTAAGTTTCCCCATTCTGTAATCATCGAGAGAGAAAGAGAGACATAGTCTTGGGGGGAGTCCAGTTATAAGCCAGGCCGAGAGATAGAGAATAATCAAGGGCAAATTACTTAGGGCCTAATGTCTACGAGGCGGTTGCAGTTTGGGGCCTGACGTGCAAAATTTAGAGAAATAGGGCCTGACTTGACACTTTGTTAGCAAAATAGGGGTTTTTAATAGTTTTCGTTAGAAAAGTCAGTTAAGTCACATGTGTTTGACGAAATGGATCGATATGAAATAAGAATTAGTTCTTAAGGGGTTAAATATAAATACTTAAACTTAAAGTCACAAAATATGAATTTCAAGTTTTAAATTAATTTTTTTTTTAAAAAATACTCTCTCCGTCCCAGAGTAAGAGTCCTATTTTCCTTTTTAGTCCGTCCCAGAGTAAGAGTCCTATTCCTAAAATGGCAAAATTTGAATAGTGTCTTTTATACATATGCCATTATAAAAAAGATATATTTACAGAAAAACCTCTCATTGTGTGTCTTGGCCTATAGGAGTAGAATGTAATTTTGCACTCTCTCTCTTCAGATTTCTACCCACTTGCAATTGTTTATTCATCTTTAAGCACTTTTCTTAATAAGCGTGAGATTTGGGGGTATGACTCTTACTCTGGAACGGAGGGATAACTAATATATTAAAATTTTTATTTTAATTATTTTTAAATATAAATAAATAAATTATTTTTGACAAAATATTTTTGACATTTTTTTTCCAGATCTAAATAAAAATATTTATATAAAATTTTAAAATAAAACAAACAAATTATGAATTTTCTTTGAAAAAATAATTTTTTTTTCCAGATTTAGATCTTCGCTTCCAACCTCCCATTTTCGTCATCTCTCTCTTCTCAACACCATTGACCACCATCTCCATCAATTTAGATGGACAAAACTTATCAATTTTCTCTTAAAAAAATATTCTTGAAGGGAAATGATTATTTATTTAAAAAAATTAAATCAAAAATTTAATATATTAGATATTTTATTTAAATATTTTAATTTAAAATTTGAAAACTTATATTTTGCGACTTTAAATTTAAGTATTAATATTTTACCCCTTAAACACTAATTCTCATTTCAAATTGACCCATTTCGTCAATCACGTGCAAATCACATGTGACTTAACTAACTTTTCTAACAAAAACCGTTAAAAAGCCCCATTCTACAACGAAAATGTCAAGTTAGGCCCTAAATCGCCAAATTTTAAACGTCAGGCCTTAAACTGCAACCGCCTCGTAGACATTAGGCCCTAAATTGTAATTTGCCCAATAATCAATTGTCCTCTTAAGTTGTGATCTAGTGTGGCGAGGTTCATAGAGTCTTACTTTATACTAAATGGTCTTGTGCTAGTAAAGAGGTTGTGCATTAAGTGGTTGTACCCTGTCCTTTATAAGAGTTATTAGAGTAACAATAGAAGTGAAATGTTATTATTACTTGTGGTTCGCCAATTGGGATATCAGAAAAACCAACAGCTGATAATGAGACTCGAACTTAGGTTGTCTAAGTGACTAGACTTTCAAACTAAGCTATACTACCACTGGTACATACATATATTCCTCACAATTATGCCAGTGTTTTATTTATATTGAATCTGCGGGTGCACTTAACAATAAAATTGAAAAAAATAAAAATAAAAAACTACAAATTGCAGTTGACCGGGTGCACTTGCACCCCCATCTAGAACACAGGATCCGCCCCTGAAAGTAGTATTATGTGGTAATTCAGGAAAAGGACCTCTGTCTACATATTCACAGGAGACTTTGTCCAAGCCAACGAAAGCCATGTTGGTCCCACTTATTGCATCTTCTTCTGATGCTTTATTGGCTACAGTAGCTATATCTCCCCATTCTCCAGTATCAAACAATAATGAAGAGCTAGCTAATTCATCAACCCCTGCTTTGGACTGAGTTGCATTCCCCTGTCTTTCTCTAATCCTGATGAAGAACGGAAAACAGGTGGATGATCCAAGATGTATACGTTAAATCAGAGTTGAGGACAACATTCAAGGAAAGGCTAGCTGCAAAAACCCAACTTTCTCTCTGGTCTCTGTCTGAAGAAGGATAAGAACAAGACCGTGCTTGTGGAATAAGCCATCCATTCCATCCAAATTCTTCGTTAGAGTAGTGCAAGTAGCATATCTTCAGATCAGTTGGGGCATATAAAGGACTTTATGCATGACCTGGTGTTTTGCGGTTTAGATATGGCGTGGCTTGAGAGAGGATATCACAGAGCAAGCTTAATCTTGGAAGACCAAAAGGTGGCTTCACCGACAGCAGAATTGGCTATTCGTGTTGTCAGCTTCAATCATGCATCATTCCTTTGTAAAATGTAAGTTGAACGTACTACTTTTTAAGCTTCCAAGCTTGCTATTCATGTTGTCATCTTGCTCTAGGAAGTAAGTTTTGGGACAGTAAGTAGTAATCCGACTGCTCAATCGAAACAAACAATTGCGATTGTCTGAAAGTAAAAGAAACTCATGAGTGCTTATGTGTATTGTTGGGGTTCATTTTTCCGTGCTTCATAAGTGGGATAAATAGTAGTGTTGGTTGAATAAATTGAGTGGTAGAAAATGAAGAGAGAGAATGGGTGGTGGGGTAAAGAGAATATAAAATTATAAAAAATACGTTATGTTGGGAAGTGTCAAGTGAGCTGGGACAGGACAGACCAAAATGGAATTAAGGGTCAAGTGAGTTGGGACGGAGGGAGTATTTGTTATCAATTTTGTCAATTTTCAACAATGTTAACTATATGGATGAATTTGATAGCGTGTTTTGACTAGATGATCGTATTTGTGAAGTTAAAATTACAAATGTAAAATAGTAGGGTGACAAAATTCTTTAAATAATAATGACTATTAAAAAGAAACAAGAAAGAAAAAGAAGCAGGTGCACATGTGGTGTAGATAAGAGATAAGATTATTATCAAACCTTTTAGAGATTCCACAGAGATATTTTTCAACTTTTTCTACTTTAGTCCTCACTTGTCACTCTTCCCTCTTCATTTCACTTTCTTCTTTCTTTCACAAAATTTTCTCTTAACAGAAAGATCAATAATTTTTATCAATCTTTGTTGTTTTTAAGCTTGAATGTAATTTTATTTTCATCTGATTACTCTTCAAGCTTTAATTAACATTTTTTTTTAATTTTCAATTTGGACTTAAGTGTTTATGGCAGCATCATGATTTTCTACCCTTCTTTTACAGGTTATTTGTGATTGACAATGATAAGTACAAATTGCATTTGATCAATCTTCTGTTCTGCTGTTTGGGTAATTTCTGAGGGTGGAAAGGTATGTAGTCTATTATTACCAATTATTCTGTCTGATTTTAAATATCCTAAAATGACAGTCCAACTCCAATCCGTCCTTCCCAAAATAACTATCTCTTTTTTGCATTTATCAAGAATAAAAATGTAAAATGGCTTTCCTTCTTGTTCTTGATTATTTTGGGATAGAGGGAGTAGTATTTTCTTTTGCGTGATTAGATATAATGTTCATGTCCCCCTTTCAAATGGTACACTTGCATTTTTTTATTTTTTATTTTTTTGTATTTGTATTTGTCTCACAACTAGAACATTGTATACACTCTTTTTACTTTATGTAGCAAATTATTTTTCTTAATTATCTGCCTAGTAATAAAATAGATACTTCTTTTAGATCGGAAAATATTTGTTTATTTATTTATATTTTCTTTAGGGCCGCTCTCTTTGAGCTAGCTCCCTCAAAAGCTATCCCTTTAAGCAAATTTTAGGTTCAAATAGTAAGATAAACAGACTACAATATGAGTTGATCTTGGGCTTCATGTAGATAATACATGCTATTTAACTGACTTTTCTAACGAAATCCGTCAAAAAGGCTTTAACTGGCGATTTTTTTTACACTTCAAGGTCTGATCTGACGAAAAAAACATCAGGGTCCGTTTGGGAGGGTGGTATATGACTTCAGGATCTAAATTGTCATTAACCCTTTTATTAAATTCTTAAATATTTGTTATCAATTTTGTTAATTATTAACAATGTTAACTATATGGATGAATTTGATAGCGTGTTTTGACTAGGATGATCATATTTGTGAAGTTAAAATTACAAATGTAAAATAGTACGATGACAAAATTCTTTAAAGAATGATGTATATTACTTCCGTCCCAGCTTAATGTGCATTGTTTGACTTTTTTTAATCAATTTGACTGAACTTTGTCCTTAATTTTATGAAAATCTATATATCTATATGCAATTTTGAAAATGTTATTGATACTATTTCTAACAATAAAACAATAACAACTTTTAAAATTGTATAATAATAGCTAGATTTTCACAAAATAATGGTCAAAGTTAGAATGAATTGACCACATGAACAATATATTGTTCATGTGCCGGGTATTAGCGGCACTTTTGAAAAAGTGTCGGGAATTTAGCGGTACTTTTTCAAAAGTGCCGGGAATTTCCGGCACTTTTTATAAGTGCCGCTAATTTTCGGCACTTTTTTATAATGTGCCGCTAAAAACAAGATGTTTGTTTTGAAATTTTTATTTAATTTTTAAATTTAATCATATTTTTCATGTAACTTTGCTTTAATTTGTTACTTATATTAGATTTTTATGGACTACAATAATAGAAATGCCCTAATATAAGTTTTTATTTTGTAACAAATAATTGTATATGAAAATTTATAACAAAAAATGATTTAACCTAGCGGTAGAAGGTGTGCTTCGTATGCAAGAGGTCGTGGGATCGAATCCGGGTAAATTCAAAAATAATTTTATTTAAATTAGCGGCACTTTAAAAAGTGCCGGAAAATGCCGGCACTTTTAAAGTGCCGGGAAGTATTGCCGACACCACTTTTCCGGCACTTTCAAAAGTGCCAGAAATAGCTTTTCCGGCACTTTTTTTCAATTTCCGGCACTTTTGTTGTAGTGATAAAAGTGCACATTGAGCTGAGACAGAGGTAGTATTAAAAAAGAAACAAGAAAGAAAAAGAAGCAGGTGCACATGTGGTGTAGATAAGATTATTATCTAACCTTTTAGAGATTCCACATAGATATTTTTCTACTTTTTCTACTTTAGTCTTCACTTCTCCTCACTTGTCACTCTTCCCTCTTCATTTCACTTTCTTCTTTATTTCACAAATTTTCACTTAACAGAAAGATCAATAATTTTTATCAATATTTGTTGTTTTTAAGCTTGAATGTAATTTTATTTTCATCTGATTACTCTTCAAGCTTTAATTAACATTTTTTTTTAATTTTTTTAATTTGAACTTAAGTGTTTATGGCAGCATCATGATTTTCTACCCTTCTTTTACAGGTTATTTGTGATTGACAATGATAAGTACAAATTGCATTTGATCAATCTTCTGTTCTGCTGTTTGGGTAATTTCTGAAGGTGGAAATGTATGTAGTCTATTACCAATTATTCTGTCTGATTTTAAATATCCTAAAATGACAGTCCAACTCCAATCCGTCCTTCCCAAAATAACTATCTCTTTTTTGCATTTATCAAGAATAAAAATGTAAAATGGCGTTCCTTCTTGTTCTTGATTATTTTGGGATAGAGGGAGTAGTATTTTCTTTTGCGTGATTAGATATAATGTTCATGTCCCCCCTTTCAAATGGTACACTTGCATTTTATTTTTATTTTTGTATTTGTATTTGTCTCACAACTAGAACATTGTATACACTCTTTTTACTTTATGTAGCAAATTATTTTTCTTAATTATCTGCCTAGTAATAAAATAGATACTTCTTTTAGATCGGAGAATATTTGTTTATTTATTTATATTTTCTTTAGGGCCGCTCTCTTTGAGCTAGCTCCCGCAAAAGCTATCCCTTTAAGCAAATTTTAGGTTCAAATAGTAAGATAAACAGACTACAATATGAGTTGATCTTGGGCTTCATGTAGATAATACATGCTATTTAACTGACTTTTCTAACGAAATCCGTCAAAAATACTTTAACTGGCGATTTTTTTACACTTCAAGGTCTGATCTGACGAAAAAAAACATCAAGGGTCCGTTTGGGAGGGTGGTATATGACTTCAGGATCTAAATTGTCATTAACCCTTTTATTAAATTTTAAGCAAATTTTAGGTTCAATATGAGTTGATCTTGAGCCTCATGTAGATAATACAGTATTGAACAAGTCCCCATCTTATTAAAGTGTGAAAAATTTAATTACCTGACTTCATTTAGATAAGGCCTGTTGGAATAAGCACATGATCTTTTTTGCTATCACATACGTGTTGAAGGTTTTCAGTTTAAGTTTATCTCACATTTCTTCCCCAGAGTTTATATGCCATATCATTTCCGGGTATTTAGTTAAAATTTTCTCACTTTGGGACATGAACTTTCATTTTTTGTATCAATTGATGCTTGGACAAAGAATTGCTTAATTTAACTTTACTACCCTAGGATTTCACATGTTGTATCACTTGGGCATGGGGCGTGTAGTTTTAGTGATCTTAGTTTAGTGAACACTCGGAGGCCATATATTCTTTGTTAGTAGGTATCTGACTTTTCAATAAAAACAATCTATAATTGCATAAATATTTACGTTTTATTTGTTTCAAAACGAAAACTTTGATTGCCATTAATTGTTTCAAGAGAAAATTTTGGGGGAAACTAGTTTCTTCATAAGTTATAAAAAGTCTTGTTTTTATAGAGGTTAAAGTTTAGGGTTTAAGGTTTAGGCCTTTAGGGTTTAAAGGGTTAAACAATGGACTTTTTATAACTTATGGAGGAACTAGTTTCCCCAAAACCAACTCTTGTTTCAAAAGTCCCTGCTTTGAAACAGTGCCACTATCAAAAACTCTAACATTTGCTAACAAAGTATATTTGAGCTCTCAGTATCAATGACGGTAAGTTCTAAAAACAAACTATTTGTCTCTGTGTTGGATTAATTGTCATTGTTTCTTGGGTTCTGCTTATTAGTATTAAATAGAGCTTGTATTATTTGATTTATGAGACAACATTTTTCAAAATTTACAACTTCGATGCACCAAACTGGCATTTCAATAATCATGAAACTCAAGAAAAGGGAACATAGGTGTCACGCCCCAACCCAAAGAACGTGCCAAGGGCATGACAACGACCGCAAGCTAGAAATAAAATCCCAAAAGCCTGCAAGGTCTCATTTAACATCCATCAAATAAACACTTGAAACGTTTTAACAATAACGAAAAGGAATTCAGAGCAATATAACCTCCATTTAAAATGTAAACCAAAACCAATGAATTTCCAAAAATTAAATCCATACGTAATGTTCTCTAAGCCAAAATGGCACTAGTTACAATAATCCTAACCCACTCCAAAATGAGTCTATAACTGAAAATAGTCATCAAAATACAATACTGAAATAATGAAATAAAGTAGTACTTCTAGGGTCTGTTATCCTTTCAGTCACTTCCAATCCAATGTAGCTGCTTCACACCCGTGACCGTTAATTATCTGAAAATAATAAAAGGATGAGCGGCGAAGCCCAGCAAGTAACAAATAGCTCTACTAGTTGGACCAAAAGTGCAAAATGGTCATAAACTTTTCGCAAAACACGTTAACTAGAAAACGCTTTAACCATAGGATCATTATAAAATAGCTACAGTAAAAACACTTTAAAGTCAATTAAAATACACTTTATGCAAATTCAGCTTAATGACTATAGCCACACTTATTCCTTTGGTGGGGCCCACTGTACACTAATCACATAAGGATCCACTTAACCTAGTTCCGGAACTAATCGGTCACAGTTAGGCTCCGTTTGTTTCGCGTAAAACAATTTCCGGAGAATGATTTCCCGTAAAATGTTTTCCGGAAAATGACATAAACATGTTTTTGGTTGTTTGGTAAATCTAAGGAAAATGTTTTCCGGAAAATATTTTCATATGAAAATAATAATAATAATTTAATATGAGGAAAAGAATTATTATGAGAAAAAAAATTGAATGTGGGTGGGGATTTTGGGTTGGGGTGGGATGGGTGGTTGTGGGGGGGGGGGGAGTAGGGGGTGCGTAAGGTGGGTGGGGTAGGTGGGGGTGGGAGATGTGTTCAAAGATAATTTTAATATGAGTAAAAAAGTTTTTTTTGGGTGGGGGGGGGGAGTAGGGGGTGCGTAAGGTGGGTGGGGTAGGTGGGGGTGGTTGGGTGGTGGGAGATGTGTTCAAAGATAATTTTAATATGAGTAAAAAAGTTTTTTTTGGGTGGGGTGGGGGTAGGTGGTGGGGTAGGGGTGGGGGTGGGGTGGGGTAGTGGGGAGCGAGGGAGGTGTTCAAGAATAATTTTAATATGATTGAAAAAAGAGTCTTTTTTTTTGGTGGGGGAGGGGAGGGTAAAAGAGGGCGCGGGCAAGGGGTGTTGAAAGATAATTTTATTAAGAGTGAAAAATGTTTTTTTTTTTTTTTTTTTGGGGGGGGGGGGGGTGGGTGGGTGGGGTGGTGGGGGTAGGGAGCGCGAATGTTGGAGTTGTTAGAAAATAATTTTAATAAGAGTGAAAAAAAATTGGGGGTAGGTGGGGTGGGTGGTGGGGGTAGGGGTGGGGAGCGGGGGAGGTGTTCAAAAATAATTTTAATATGAGTGAAAAAAAAAGTTTTTTTTTTTGGAGGGGGTGGGTAGGGTGCGGGGTAAAGGGGCCGGAGGCAATGAGTGTTAAAAGATAATTTTAATATGAGTGAAGAATTTTTTTTTTTTTTTTTTATTTTTTTTTTTGTGGGTGGGTAGTGGGTGGTGGGGCGAGGGGGGGTGGTTAGGGGAGGGAACGTAAGGTTGGAGGGTGGGGAACTGGGGTTGGAGGTGGAGTGGGTAGGGTGGGGTTGTATGGGGGAGTTAACATTTTCCGTAAAATGACTTACGGAGGAGAAATCCATAAGTTGTTTTACGGAAAACCTAGCTTATTTCCATTGACCGTAAAATATTTTACATTCACTTTTTTTCCCTTTTGGTTACCAAACGCCGGAAAACATGTAAAACATTTTACGGTGAAACAAACGGAGCCTTATACACTACCTCCATTTCTGGAGTCCACCACCCCCATTGCTGGAGTCCGCTGATATAGCCACTGAATGCATATTAAACACTTTGGAAGGAAACATTCACTCTGCAGTGACTTTAGTATAACAATAACATTACAATCATTCGGGACAAAATAACACTACAGTCACTTTAGTAAAACGCATATTTGGTCCAGTTTAGAAAACAGTATTTGAAAAGGATAATTTTATTTTTTAAAAAAAGTCAAAAGAGTTTTAGAATAGCGAGAGGCTATCTCCACTACATAATTTGCTAATCCACTACATCATTTAAAATAATTTAGTGAATTGATGTATTTACCCTTATACATAATCCTTGTCTTAATCTAAACCAGATTCATATTTCCAAAAGTAACTATTTAAATTTGGCAAGTTTATTTTCCTTTTCTTTGACTTCCCTAATCATTTTCTCTACAGTTCTTAAAAATATAAAATAATTATAAAAATGTACCATAAATAAAATAAAATAAAATATGACTAATCTGAATTCTTATTTTATTTTTAAACTACTTAACATTTTAGTATTTAATCTACATAGAAGAGTACGTAAAATAAAATAGACTTTGAGTTCCTGTCCAACAAAAATCTTGTAACAATATATTTTTAGTTTTAAATTATATAATGTAAATAAAACAATGAGTATCATTTATTTTCAATTGCTACTTCTTTTTGTACTTTAAAAAATAAATGAAAATAAAGCATGTTTTTTTTTTTAAAAAAATATTTTACTAGTTCTATCTAATTACTAGAGTTATTTCTATTTTTCTTCAAATTCTCAATCCGCTTCGCCATCAATCACATTGAAAATGGAATACACAAAGAAATGAATAAATTACATAATTTAAACAAAATAATACATCTTACTATAAAACTTGAATTATAAATTTATTGATAATTTTTTTTTAACAAAATACTAAATAAAATAATTTATTAAAAATATCCAAAATTTATTAGACTTTATTATTTCCAAGTATTAAATTAATTATACTGATGAGTCCGCTAATAATAAATTTGTTTATAGTAAAAAAAGAAATATGAAAAACTTGCTGGTGAGTTCATAACATTAGGTATCTCTAATATTACGTGAAACATTTTAAAAATTATTCTTTTCAGTTAGAAATGAATGAGAGAGATGGATTGCATGTGATTTTATTATTTATTATGAACAACATAAATAAAAAATATGATTGATATAAGTTAACAGTATGTTAGGATTGAATTACAAAAAAAAATTTAAATGGATTTTTACCAATAAGTCCCTGGGGGAATGTGGTATTTACCAATAAAAACAAAACATTTCAAATTCTACCTTAGCGTCAAATTAATTTTACCAATAAGTCCCTTGTACATTTTAAATGGCAAAAATACCTCCAGCCCAAATAAATTCCTCCTACACCTCTAACCTTTGACCATTTTGACTGCCACCGCTCCCGGACCTCACCCACTGCCGCCACAACCATCTGCAACCCCAAGTATTATAAATAAACCCCAAGTATTATAAATAAAAATTATTTCCTCTTGGGAGAGTTTGAACCCAAGACCTCTTGGTCTTGGCTAAGACACCTAACCACTATGCCAAGCTTCTTACTTGTTCCATTAGTAGACTATTATATACTCCCTCCGACGCAGCCCACTTGACACCTTTTAATTAAAACTGGTCAACTTAGGGTCGTTTTGATCAACACTTTATAGAAATATTTATGTTAAAAAAAAAATGTCATTGAGAGGATTTTTAATGGTGATCATTTTACATTTTTTTTAATTTTTATTCAGATCATAAATATTTCTATAAGGTGTTGGTAAAACCGACCTTAAGTTGACCAGTTTTGGTCAAAAGGTGTCAAGTGAGCTGGGATAGAGGGAGTATTTAACACTACACCTCACATTTGTTGTTTTTTTTTTCCCGGGTTAGGAGTATTAATTCTTCACAATTGAACAATTACTCATTTTTAATTAAAAAAATGAGATAAATTTATTTCACAATTGTTTAAAGAGCATTTGACAACACATAGTTCTGAAAATGAGTATCCTTTGTAAAAAATGTGCGATGAATTTCTTAGTTGTTACACTCAACTCATGTGTTAACAACTGAGAAATAAATTTACCAGTTCTTAAATTAAACTCGTGTGTGAATAACTGAGAAATGAATATCTCATTTATTATTATATTAACAACAGAGAAAAATTGATAACTGAGAAATGAAAATACCAGTTCTTGTACTCAAATTCATATGTGAATAACTGAGAAATGAATGTCTCATTTATTATATTCAAATTCATTAACAGTTATTCATAATTAAACCAGTAAATTGAGTCATCAATTTGGAAAAATGAGATATCATTTTATCAGTTTTTATTCAATTATGAATAACTGTTAAATAAATGTCTCGGTTATTATATTCAAATTCATGTGTGAACAACTGTGAAATGCGTGTCTCAGTTATTATAATGATTGTGAAAAATTGAGAGATGAATTTATCAGTTTTTAAAAATGAAAAATGAAAAAATGACACAACTGTGAAATCACACAACTGAGAAATCAGTTGAAAAATGATTTTACAAGTGAAAAGTGAAAATTTTATTTTTTTAAATTGTGAAATTAATTGAGAAATTAAAAATGGTTTTTTTTTTCAAATTTTACAAGTGAAAAATAATTTTTTTTATTTATAAAATTTGAATTATGTGTTGAGTGTACTTGTTTGATTCGTATTGTCGACACGATTAAAACAATGATTTCGGATCATTTTTCAGTTTATAGATTTTGAGATATGTCATTTTAAAATTTTAAGTGGAAAAAAAAGAGAGAGAAATAGGAAGAGAGAAAGAGAGAAACGGGAAGAGAGAAAGAGAGGGAGAAAAAGAGTTGGGTGGGTTTTTGCATGAGCCAAGGGCATTCTGGTCCAGGAAAAGGGTCAAGGATTTTTTGGTAGGTTTTCAAAATGTCTGTCTTTATTGGTAGTTTTTATTTGGCCTAGGGACTTATTGGTCAAAGCCTCAATTTAAAATATTTTTTTAATCAAAATTTTAAAATATATGTTAACTATAGAAAATTATATCATAATCAAGTTAGGTAAGTATTTTGTTTAAGGTATATTGTAGTGGATGAGTAAATTTGTAGTGCATACAATCTCTTATAAAATATTTTAGTAACTTTCAAACTATAAAAGGATATTTATGTACATTTACAAATAAATGTAGTGGCAATAGCCACTCCCTAACAATTTATTTGAAAACGCTAGAAAAGGTACAAGTCACTTACCTCAAATTTTGCTACAATGTCAATGCTCCAGTCCACCTAAACAGAAGTAAGGATTTCTAACATCAATTTATTTGCCTTAACCTTTACTTAATAATTACCTAATGTGAGTAACTGGTGCCTATAATCTCACAATTCAAATAGCCTACTAATAGTACCCAACGTCTCCTACTGTAATGTAAGGAAATAGGAATCCGGCATACGATAATTAACCCATTAGGCACTAGTACAGCACTTTTACATTAAAAAGATTGATTGCCCTAGCCATGATCGCCTTAGATGATGATAGTAGGAAAATTAGATATTAATTAAAGTCCCATATCCAATTACTTCTCCGAAATTTTTAATCTATACTGGGGCAAAGCAAGATCACGAGACTACCCAATTAAAATAGGATGCTCCCAGCCACATAAATCAACCTTAATTTCTTCGAGTTCTAGTACAGCAACTCAAAACGTGTGGCAGCAATGTTCTGCAGTTTCTTGTCCAATCGATTGAATAAATGCTTTGCTAGTCCGTTCCCCTTTGAGAAAGCTTATTGTTTCAGATAATAACTGATGACTGCATGTTTTCTCATGATCTATGTTCAGAAAAGGAGGCAGAAGAAGGAGATGTCTGCAGATGCTGCAAATGTTGTGTTAGGGGCAATTACTGAAATAGTGATAACTCCAGTTGTGAATGCCATTGGTCGTCAATTTGGTTATCTATTCTGCTACAAGACCAACATCAAAAATTTGGCAAAAACAGCTGCCCAACTTGAAAAATACGGAAAAGATGCTGACAATTTATTCCAAAGGGAAAGACGGAACAATGAAGAACCAGCACAGTCTAGCGTTGGGTGGCTTGATGATGTCCAAGAGGTGATCAAAGATGCTAAACAAGTTAAGGAAGCCACATACAAATTGAATGGCTGTCTAAATCTTAAAAGTCGATATGTGCTAAGCAGAAAATCGACAAAGCTGGCTGCGGAAATCCAGAAATTAAAGAGCAAAGCCCCACAAGGAATTGCTACGAACACTGTGCTTCCAGCTGGAAGGCTACCGGGAGCATCGGCAAATGAAGCTTCTAAGGGCTACAAGACCAGGATGCAAACTCTGGATGAACTCATGTACGCGTTGGAAGATCCTGCCATCAGTGTTATTGGATTATGTGGATTAGGTGGCGTTGGGAAAACAACAATGGTCCATGAAGTTCGGGAAAGAGCAAGGAAGAAAAATCTGTTTGATGACATTGCAATGGCCACTGTGTCTCAAAATCAACAACTCTCTAAAGATCAAGAACTGTTCAAGATTCAAGGTGATCTAGCTGAGATGTTGGATTTGAAATCTATCAAGGAAAAGGAAAATGTTACTGCAAGAGCAGATCAGCTTAGTACAAGACTTTCCAGTGGTAACAAAGTCCTGATAATACTTGATGATGTGTGGAGCGACATCGATATGAAGCAGATCGGAATTCCATTCGGAAGTGAACACACGAAGTGCAAGGTTCTAATTACATCAAGACAGGAAGGCGTATGCACATGTATACAAAAGAATATAAAAGTACACGCTTTGGCCAAAGAAGAAGCAAGGGCTCTGTTCCGAAAGACAGTAGGAGAACATGTGGAGAAGAAGAATCTTGGAGAGATTGCAGACGAGGTTGCGGACAAGTGTGGAGGTCTACCCATTGCTCTCTTAACTCTTTCTAGAGCACTGTCAAATAAAGACAGGAAAACATGGGAGGATGCTCGTGCAAAACTAAGGGAAGGACAGTTCACGGACATTAATGGAATGGAAAAACATGTGTACCAGAGTATAAAGCTGAGTTATGGCTTCTTAGCAAAGGAGAAGCTAGAAGAAGCCCAGTCATTACTTCTGCTTTGCTGTCAACATCAAGAAGATGCTGAGATTAGTCTTGAAAAGTTGGCGCGATATTGCATGGCCCTAGATTTATTTAAAGGTGTTACTGGAGTTGTGCGAGCAAGAAACAGAGTTTACTCGTTAGTTGAACACCTTAAGAGTTGCTTCTTACTGCAGGCCATTGATGCTGATGATGAGGATGGAGACTGGAGTAAAAAGACGGTTAAAGTGCATGATGTTGTTAGAGATGTATGTCTTTCCATTATCTCGACAGTGAAGGAAGAAAGAGACAGAGTATACATGCACATTTGGAATAAAGAAGATGATGCCGGTATAGGCAGTACTGACCTTGATTATCAAAAGCTCAAGCTTTTAATGAAGGTGCCTCTACATCATAAGGACCTATCTGGTATTAAAAGCGTTCTTGAGCAGACGCAAGAACTGAGAGTTCTGGAAAGTGCTCGAAACCCTTGGTGGTCTCATCAAATGTATGAACAAAATGATGATCCTTTTTTGGCACCTCAATTCTTGATAAACTTGCGGATGTTGTCTCTTGAACATACACGTGTTGGTCCCGGCATGATGGTGGAATTTATAAGGCTAACCGAATTGGAAATTCTGAGTTTTACAGGTTCTGTTATTGTGTCCTTCCCTCATCAAATAGGGCAACTTAGCAAGCTAAAGTTACTGGACTTGAGATGTAGGTACGATGATGGGAAGTCAATGATTCCGATCCCAAGTGGTATCTTGACAAAATTGACTAAGTTAGAAGTGTTATTCATGGGAAACCACTACTTTACAGAAGCACCCTATTGCGGAGGTGAAGCTGATGTGGACATAGAAAGTTACCCTGCGCGCATTGAAGAGTTAGATTCATTGACTAATCTGACTACTTTACAGGTCGACTTAGTGGAACCTTTGCAACTGCTGGATTTGAAATACTTGCGCTTCGAGAAGCTGGAAGGATTTTCTTTCGGTTCTGCAGGGAAATCGTCGTCCTTTGATTATAGAAGCAGCAGCTATCCATTACTTATGAAAAACATCTGTCTAAAAAAAGTTGGAATGGAGTGGGTTTCAGAAGACAAAATTCAATCGATTGTAAGGAGTACAGTGGATCTTTCTTTAGAGGATATTGAGGATTTGACTGATACTTCGATTTTCAAGCAGTTTTCGAGCCTAAGGAAACTTGTTTTGAGAAAATGTCATAAGCTTGAATATATTATTCATGATGGTAGTAGTGATGCCTTCATGAACTTGGAGACATTGAGCATCCATGAAATGAGGAATGTGAGGGAGTTATGTCGTAATGGGCACCTTCCAGCTGGATTACTGCACAAACTACGGCGGCTGTATATAAGTGGACTACCTGAAGTGAGACTCCTGTGGGTGGATCACACTGACCCTTTGTGCTTGGTCAACCTGAAAGAGGTAGTAATTAAAAAATGTGGGGCATTAAAATGTATCTTTCCGCACTCTGCAGCTAAATGCTTATTACAACTCCAAAGACTAATTGTTGAAACTTGTGGTATGTTGGAGGGAATTGTGTCCAAGGGCGGGGAAGGAAACACTACAGAAAGATGTGGAGAAATAACGGAAGAGTGGAATGATTTACTAATCCATTTCCCCAAGCTTAGAAAAGTGACCATTACAACATCCCCAAATGTTTGAGGCTTTTATAACGTTGATGATGGCAGGGGACAATCTCTTTTCAACCCATTGGTATGTTTCTCCTTACTATCCAAAGTGTTGTATGCTTTTGCGCTTAAAATATGTACTAATGAGTGTCTATTTTCTTGTTTGTGCACTTTTGAGCCTAAATTGTAGAAATGTGAAGAACTTTTTGGGACAACGAAAAATGGCAAATAAGAAGATCATTTTGGGAAGGAGGGAGTATACTAATGAGTGTCTATTTTCAGGAAATTTTTGTCCCAAAATGAGTGTCTATTTTGATCATAACTTTGTCCCAAAATGTTTTTTTTTTCAAAAAAAAATTCACCGGTCTCTTTATACTTGCAAAAACTAATTTTTTTTTAAAGAGGATTACAAGATTATATATGAATTTTACCACCAAATTGTACAAAAAGTTATGTCCCTTAAAATGAAATTTGGACACTCATTTAGGGACAGATGTTGTACTTCATTTGTCCAATGATAAATGTCGCATTTGACTTGTCAATGGTTTTAATGAAGGCATTTTATTTATATATATATATATATATATATATATATATATATATATATATATATATATATGTGTGTGTGTGTGTGTATGTGTGTGTGTGTATATATATATATATATATATATATAATTATACCACACTAAATTGCAATAGAACTATTTCCTTATTTAGAATTGTGACATTTGTTTTTGATGTAGGAGAGCAGATCGGTCGAAGCAACGAGCGCCCGCCTGGTACCTTGCGAGCGCCCGCCTGAAGCCGGGCAAAACTTTCTGGCGAAATGAGCGCCCGCTTGGGCCTTATCAAGCGCCCGCCCGCTTGTCGGGCGGATTTGTCCCAGATCTGCGTATTTTCGATTTTTAGCAGATTAGCTTGGTTATTTTTGGTATTTTCGGGTTTATTCTTTATTTTAGGTTATGTTATTTGGTAGGAGTATAAATACTATTTTCTTTCATTGTTTAGGGTTACAACTTTATTATTATTCAATTGAACTTTGTTCTTGGAGATTTATCTCTGTTCTTGGTGGATTCCAAGATTATCGTGTTTGAGGGTGCTTCGCTTGAAGGTTCTTGTGTGTAGTGCGCTACTCACGAATTCTATCGCTTCCGTGATGCGTCAGTTGGTATCATCCTAGTGCAGATTTTCTCATTCGGGATGGTTTTCTGTTCAAAGGTGATAGGTTATGTGTTCCTGTTTCGTCTCTACGAGAGAAGCTGATTCGAGACTTACATGGTGGAGGTCTTAGTGGGCATTTGGGACGAGACAAGACCATTGCTAGTTTGGAGGAGAGATATTTTTTGCCTCAACTGCGCAAGGATGCGGGTTCTATTGTCAAGCGTTGTTATACTTGCCAGGTTTCTAAAGGTCAGTCTCAAAATACTGGTCTTTATTTGCCTTTACCTGTTCCTGATGATATATGGCTAGATTTATCTATGGATTTTGTGTTGGGTTTGCCTCGTACACAACGGGGTCTGGATTATGTCTTTGTGGTTGTGGATCGGTTTTCCAAAATGTCTCATTTTATTGCTTGCAAGAAGACTGCGGATGCAACTAACATTGCGAAGTTGTTCTTTCGCGAAATTGTCCGACTCCATGGGGTTCCTAAGTCCATCACTTCGGACAGGGATACCAAATTCCTGAGCCACTTCTGGATTACTTTGTGGCGTATGTTTGGTACTGCGCTAAACAGAAGCTCTACAGCTCATCCGCAGACGGACAGACAGACAGAGGTTACTAACCGGACATTGGGAAATATGATCAGAAGTGTTTGTGGTGACAAACCGAAGCAGTGGGATTTAGCTTTACCGCAAGTGGAGTTTGCTTATAACAGTGCGATACATTCAGCTACGGGTAAATCGCCTTTTTCTTTGGTGTATACTTCTATCCCTAGGCATGTGGTGGATTTGATACCGTTACCTAAGGGTCATGGTGTAAGTCAAGCGGCTGAAAATATGGCGAAGGATGTGCAAGCTGTCAAGGAAGCTGTCAAGGCTAAATTGGAGGCAACGGGATTGAAGAATAAAGCTGTTGGTGGGAGATGAAGTGATGGTTTTTCTTCGCAAAGAGCGTTTTCCTGTTGGTACATACAAGAAATTGCAACCTCGCAAGTATGGACCTTTCAAGGTGACACGCAAAATTAATGACAATGCTTATGTGGTGGCTCTTCCGGATAATTTGAACATCTCCAACACCTTCAACGTTGCTAACATCTATGAGTATCATGCGGATGGAGTGCTTTATCCTGATGAGAACTCGGGGTCGAGTTCTTTAGAGGTGGAGGAGACTGATATAGGAGAGCAGATCGGCCGAAGCAACGAGCGCCCGCCTGGTACCTTGCGAGCGCCCGCCTGAAGCCGGGCAAAACTTTCTGGCGAAATGAGCGCCCGCTTGGGCCTTATCAAGCGCCCGCCCGCTTGTCGGGCGGATTTGTCCCAGATCTGCGTATTTTCGATTTTTAGCAGATTAGCTTGGTTATTTTTGGTATTTTCGGGTTTATTCTTTATTTTAGGTTATGTTATTTGGTAGGAGTATAAATACTCTTTTCTTTCATTGTTTAGGGTTACAACTTTATTATTATTCAATTGAACTTTGTTCTTGGAGATTTATCTCTGTTCTTGGTGGATTCCAAGATTATCGTGTTTGAGGGTGCTTCGCTTGAAGGTTCTTGTGTGTAGTGCGCTACTCACGAATTCTATCGCTTCCGTGCTGCGTCAGTTTTGGGGCATACCATAAAGAAAAAATGTGACATTTATTATGGGATGAGGGTGTATATAATAAAATTAATTTTCATTTTGATCCCGCGATCAAGGAATTAGGTTTACTAATTTGGTCTTTAATTTCTAATGGAGAGTAAAATTACTTTTCAACTTTAAATGTAGTTACCAATTTCGGTTGAAACTATGATTTGGTATAGTTTTTAAAAATATAGCATATTTATTATGTAGGTAGGACTTACTTTATTCGAAGATATCACATTTTAGTTTGAATTATGATTTTGTACAGTTTTAAAAAAGCTGAATATGTGGTAGCACTTATAATGCCAATCACCTTGTAACCCATTAAACTAGACGTAACCATCCAGTTATAACCGGCGGTTAACGGTTATAACCGCCGGTTAAGAAATCCGTTTAGTTGTAACCGTAAACGAACCTTATAACCTTGATGTTCGGTTATGGTTAACCGGTTAATCCGGTTATGTGATTTATTTTTTATTTTTTTAAATGAGTTTTTAACAGTTTTTGTTAGAAAACTAACTGAAAATCGTCAAAAACTGACAGAAAATGAAGGAAAACACTAATTTTGTTAGAAAACTAACAGAAATTGTTTAAAAACTAACTGTAATTCTGAAAACTAACTCAAAAAATGTTAGAAAACTGACGGTTAATATAGACGGTTGATTTGGCGGTTAGCTTCCCGGTTATAACCGGCGGTTAACCGGTTACTAAATGGCCTAACCTTAACCGAACCGTGTAACTGACGGTTGACGGTTGAAACAGTTGGCGGTTTGGCGGTTGGCCGGTTATGACCGGTTAAAAACCGACGGTTAGCCGGTTACCGTTGAAAAATGGACACGTCTACATTAAACCTTAATAAACCTTCGGTTTTAACCACAGCTACTTCAAACCATGATCTTAGGAACAGAATTTGCTTCTGCTGCTATCACAATTTCATGCTATAGATATAGTTGTAGTTCAGACAAAGGACATTGAAGTGATATCTTGATGTGGTTATTTGTTACATCTATGCTACAACTGAAATTTGTTCTTCTAGAGAATTAATCTTTTCATCTCAAATAGTACTATCTTTTTGGTCTTCAAGAGAGTAATCTTTTCACTACAAGACATTATGGTGATCGAATGGAGAAGGGTTGGAAGCCTTTCGCTCTTCCGTCTCTCCATACTGAGTTAGCCGAACCAACTGTTTACCGCGGACCGTTTTCGATTGGAATATAACAGAGCCAACAGGCATCAGTCAGGCGTGTTGGTGATTTTAGTGTCATCAGCTATTTTATGTAATTGTGATTTACTAGAGACCAATGCGATTTCATATTAGGCTCGGATACGAGTAAGGTAAAGTGTGGAATACACGCTCGTTTGAGTTAATATGTCTTTGACCACGATAAAGAAGCAGGGGGTCAAGGGGGCTGTGCCCCTTGTTGGGGTCCCGCTCCCAAGTGAGCGGGTGGGGTCGAGGGGAAGCCGCCCCTCGCTGGGGTCTGGGGCAGCGCCCCGACCCAGACGGTATAGTTGGTGCTCCAAATGTACTACCCGTTTTTCCTGCCAAAACCAAAAGACACAATCGTTTGCTAACAATTGTGACTGTTACCCGCCAAAACCTAAAGACAGAATGGTTGCTAACAATTGTGACTGTTTACTGCTGATAGCAATCTGTATATAAACAGATTTTGGTCTCATTTGATAGTACGAAAAATTCAACCAATTCTCTAAGTTTTCAATCTGTCTTCTTTGCCCAGAAACAGAAAGTTTGATTGTCTTATCCCAATACAGATTTCGTGTAACTCAATAAGGGTCGAAATATTTTATTCGGAAAGTGGATTATATATGTTAGGTTTCTGTGAAGTGTGAGTGTACGGGTAGTGTGTAGTGGGATTCTTTATAGTGTGAGTGTGCCTGTTTGTGTGTGTATTTGTTAGTTATATTAACGTGAAAACTAAGGCTACATAGGTAAGTATTAATATAGGTAAGTATTAATTATATATATATATATATATATATATATATATATATATATATATATATATATATATATATCCGAACAATTTTTTATGTTTGATAATATATAACAATGTTTTATGTATTTGATGATTGGCAGGAAAGATATGAGGCGATTGTCCGAGATGAGGCGGGTTCGAAGGGAATCATCGAGCGAGGGAGCTCTGGTGTTCATGTTATAGAAAAGGATGAGAAAATTGAAAAGTTAATGCAAGAGTTGGAGCAGATGCGGCATCAGCTTTCACAGATGCAACATCAGCTTTCACAAGTCCTGCATCTCTTAGAGCAACAAACGCAACAGCGTCAGAGTGGCAATAGTTCTGACGGTGATGGCCGTGGTGGTACTTAGATTTGAGACATTACATCACATGATTTATTATTATTACAATTGTTGTCTGATATTTTAATATCTATGGCAATTTGAATATTTTAACTGTAAATGTGTTGTTGATCTATGATAGAGCAACTTAAGTTTATGTTGTTGATACTGACAGAAATAAGTGTCAGGATTTGGGTTGGAGCAGTTTTAGAGTGTTGGAGCTGTCAGAGATACTTTGTAATATATTTTAAAATTTAATGTGTAATAATTTTGATTTATGGTAATCTAGTTGAAATTACGGGTTTTTTTGAGATATTAAGATGGGAAAATAATCAACTACATTGTTCCCTCAGCATCTGCAGAAGAACAGTATGTTTCCTCCGGTGACTCTCCAGTACAGCACTTTAATGCAAGGTATGCCATTTTTTTTCAGCTGTTGAGATTTTATTTCATATTTATGGATTGAAAGCAAAAGAAACTTATCAGCAGTTATGTGTATTGTTTGGGTTCTTTTCTCCGTGCTTTGTGAAAAGAAATGACAATCAAAATAGTGATCTGAAAGAAGATGGCGTTGATGATTCAGCTATTGCAGAGAATGCTGATAATGATGAAGATGCTCAGTGCGACAACGAGGTCTCTCTCTCTCTCTCTCTCTCTCCCCCTCCCTCCCTCCTTCCATGTATGTATGTATGTATGTATGTATGTATGTGTGTATGTATGTATGTATGTATGTATGTATCTTAAGTATCATATTCGTTGTCCTGATGCTTCACTGGCTCTGGTCTTTGTATCTCCCCTTCCTCCAGTGACAATGGTCAAAACTTAGCTCATTCATCAATCTCTGATTTGGGAAAACGTTCCCCTTGTATCGTTGTCAGAACAGGCAGCTCCTTTCAGTGGTACTCCACTGCACAAAACAGCTGACAAAATCTTGTCTGGTCTGACTTTGTCGAGTTCTGATAATGATTGGAAAGGAAATAAAGATGTGATTCAAGGATTTTGAGCTGCTTTGCAGTCCAGACCCCAAATCCATCTTGGAAGCTTTCCCATGTGTGAATCTTTCTCATAGATCGACACAAGAACAGTAGGAAAAATGTCCATCTTCTGCAAGCAATGAATACTGAGATGCTTCTATTCTTATTGTACACTTAATATTAATGATTGAAATTATGTATTATTTTTTTCTTTTTTATGAAAGCAAATAACATACTTGCATTAAGAAATATCAAGAAGATGACGCTCCACAACAGTCGAAGACGCATCCCAAAATTGCAATGTAAACATGCAATTCTCATTAATACAATCGATCTATCAACTTCAAATATAACTAGAATTAGACTTTTGCTAATATCTCTGGAACCAAATTTCCAACTAATGCTTTTACAAGGAATGACTTGGGACGTGCAAATGTTTCTCTAATTATTACTTGGACACTGCCCAAATCTGACATTCATAAAATCCCCACACGAAAAATATTTGGTTTTGAAAACATAAAACATTAGGATCGGCAATAAGTGCCCAACCAAGCATTCAAAACATTACAACAAGAATTAGTTCAAGCATCACACAAAGTCTCTCAACACAAAGGAGAGAAGACAGGGGCTCTCGGCGAAGGAGAGAAAACAAATGCTCTCAACGAAGGAGAGATAGCAAAGGCTCTCGATAAATGAGAGAAATTCTAATTCTGATGTTATAACCAAAATAATTTAATTGCATAAAAAGAAAGCAAATACGAGAAGCATAAAACGAATACATAATTTAACGGTTTATTGCATAAAGAAATAAAGATTGTCGTGAACTTATAGGCCACGTATCAAAAGATACTCTCTTCAAAAAAATAATCTCTCTAACTAAAAAAACCTTAGCCGCCCCCTTCTAATGGCCGTACCTTGACGGCCACCGGCCATCTCCCATGGCCTCGATCTCTGACGACCATGTCTTTTCGGCTCCAAGCCCATCTTCTGCTTTGGTTACCACCGCCGATAGTGCTGCTAATCAACGACAACCTCCTTCCCCAACAACAGTCAAATCCTTTGCTACTTGCTTAAGGCCACGGCAGTCTCTGCTCCACCGGTGATCCCGGTGATACATGCTGACATTCGACATGGTAAACGTCATTAAAGTTCCCGAAATAAATTATCAAGATATTAGCGAAGCGTTTTACATACACGCTGGTTCGGAACATCGCAAAAGGTAGACCATCAATGGATGACACCCGTCGCTACTTTCTCAAGTTTGGATTGAAGGCTGATTTTCAACCTGGCAATCTTGATTCTAATCACCTTCTTATAGGTCTATCCCATGAAGCAAATTTCAATAGGATTTGGAAAAGAAAAAATGGTGCGGCGGCAGATTTCCTATGAAAGTTTTTCGTTTGACTCCTTCTTTGGGCCCAGATCAAGAGTCTTCGCTATTTCCCTGGGTTAGTCTCCGTGATCTACCCATTCATATTTTTAACAAAATGTGTTTGTTTTCTATTGCTAAAATATTTGGAGAACCCCTTGCTATTGACCAAGCTACGTCATCAATCACAATACCTAGTGTTGCAAAAGTTTTTGTTTAAGTCGACCTTCTAAAAAAGCTCCCCTCTCAGGTATTTATTGAATGTGGTGATAATGAAGGCTTTTACCAATATATGGAGTTTGATAATATTTCCATGTATTACAAGCATTGTTTTAAGGTGAGTCACGCTATTTCTAATTGTTTATTTGCCAACAAAGGAAAAGAAGACAATGTCAAGCAGGATGCAAGTAATGGCAACGGAGCTGTTGCAGCTGTCGAGGCTAGAGAAGCACCAAATAAGATTTGGCAGAAAAAGCAACGAGAAGATGACAAGGCTGAATTAGTGCAGGATTCAATGCCTATCAATGTCGAAGAGCACTTGAGAAAGGGTTTAGAAACCCCTCAAGAGGTCCCTACGCAAGATACTACGACTGTTGTTGAGGTTAATGAGAATGAGTTTTTTGCAAAAGTCACATGCGTACTTTGTGCAATATATCAATTTGACTAAAGTACTTTGGAAACATCAAATGTGGGTTGCGTACTTAATGTTTTGAAAATTTTGATACCATTTTTTTAACACCCGTTAAAAACATAACGAGACATTCCATATAAGGAGTAAAAGTGTAAGGAATAAAACTTAAAGTGATAAAATAAAAATACCATCTAAACCTCTCTCTTTAGTACGTGACTCCGTTGTTCTTTCCCATTAACAACCTGCGCTGACGGCGTCGTCTCTGAGCGTGACTAGTGCGGCCGAAGTCGGAGATGGTGGTCGAACAGTGGCAGGGAATGCACTATTGTTTGGCCGGAGTTCGATGGATGATGGGGACTGGGCTTTAAGTGTGGCCGGAATGTGAAAAGTTAGAGGCCAGAAGACCTGCGACGTTGAAACGGACGAAGAAACTCATATGTCGCTGTGGAGAGAGAAACCAGATTGTTTTTAGTTGTTGGCCGGAGTTGTAGATCTGGCCGAAAAAATTGATTTTTGCAACGAATTGTATGGGAGGGGAGGGAAGGAGTAGCCAGAGAGAGTGAAGTCGATAAGAGGTCGCCGGAGTAGGGGGTATGGTCGCCGGAGTAGGGGGAAGGTAGATGTAGCCGGAGATGGAGAGATTGTACGTGTTTTTCTGTTTTTCTAGGGTTTGCCGGGGGTCGGAGAGTGGTCGGAGGGATTCGCTGGAGGTGTGGAGGAGGGTCATCGGATGTCGGATGAGAGAGAGAGTGTGTGTGTGTGTGTGAGTGTGTGTTTTTACTGTGTGTGTTCTAGGGTGCGTGTGAGGAGGGAGGGAGGGGGATAGGGTTTTGTTTGAAGCTGGGGGTAGTCTTGGCATTTTTAAAAGTTATAATCTCTTAAATTTTACTTGTTACAGTTTTACCCCTTGTATGGAATGTCCCGTTATGTTTTTAACGGGTGTTAAAAAAGTGGTATCAAAAATTTTAAAACATTAAGTAAGCAACCCACCTTTGATGTTTCCAAAGTACGTGAGTCAAATTGATATATTGCACAAAGTACGCGTGTCACTTTTGCAAAAAACTCTAATGAGAATGCAAACAATAACAAGGAGGTGTCCGATGAGGTGATAGTAAATGAGGAAGTGACGGATGCGATTGAATTGGAAAAGGGTTTAGAAACCCCTCGAGAGGTCCTTGCGCAGATCGCCGATTAGTTGAGGTCTAAGAAGAGTTGTATAACGCCCGTCCTAATTCTTGTTAAATTCTTGACTTGCTTGTTAAATTCTTGATTAGCATATTTATATGTTATTTTATTTGAGTTAATTATTTAACTACGTTAGAAAATTAAGGTGGTTAAATGTCAAAGTTGAAAATTTAGGGGCCTTTTTGTCAAAGTTAGAACTTAAGGGGCCTAAGTATTATTCGTTGAAAGAGGCAAGTATATCTTGTTGCTTTCTCCTCAGAGAAAGCAATTCTTAAGTTTTCTTCTCGATCTTTCTCTCTGTCTCAGAGAGAAAGTTAAAGTTTACCCTATTCTCGATTCCTCGCGATTAATTATCCCTCTGTTCGTGATTCCGGTCCCGGATAAATATTCGTGACGCTGAATAGAGCGTTTTCGACCGATCAGAAATTAATTTGGGTCAATTTGATTTCGGACTAGGTAAGTTATTGACTCCCCCTTACTTGTAATAACATGCATATATGTTATTCCCGATACTTATTCTTGTTAAAATTATGTTTTGAGCAATTTTTGTGATACTTGTAAATTTGGGACGAAGGGAGTATTCGTATGATAAACATGAATGAATAGCCTTGCACCTGGGAAATGACTTGAGAAAATATTGAAAAATTATACTCCTATTCGTGAGACGGTAAAATAGTAACTCGATTTAAATATTATTAGAAAAATTGTACCATTATTTGTGGTACGGGGAAATGAATGGAAGTATCCCTAAATGGGTATATTAGTATATTATAAAATTGTACTTATACTTTTGGGACGGTGAATTATTTAAATGGAATAAAAGAGAATTATTCTATTACTTGTGGGACAGTGATAAAGTAATGAAGTATCCCTATAGAAGTGTTCTGGGCATGTTAAAATGCACTCTTGAATGTTAGAAAGTGTTAGTGGGTTTATACTCCTACACTTGGGACGGAGAATTTGTAAGTATAAAAGTCTCTGTTGAAATAAGAAAGTATAATTGAAATAAGTGATTTAAGCTTATTATATGTCCTGGGTAATGTTAAATTGTGAGTAAAAGTATACTCCTACGCTCGGGACGGAGAATTCTAAGTCTGGAAAGAAATTTGAGTGTTGCTGAAAATTGTACCAGGCGCTCGCCTGGTGGTCCCTTGAGCGCCCGCCCTTTTCAACAGAAGTTTTGGGTTTCAAAAGTGCTAGAACAGGCGCCCGCCCGGTCCCTTGTAGGCGCCCGCCTGGTCCCCTGTTTTAACAAAAGTGTTTTAAATCTAAAATGAAATGAAAGTTTATCCCTCCTAAGGCATATAGCCTTAAGATAAGATGTCCTAGCAAGTGTTGTGACACCTTAGGGGCATCAGAAGTGAGTCTTGAACATGACTACTTATTAAATTAAAATGAGAATTTGAGTATAAAAGGAAGAACTCTTCTTTATGTCTTGAAAGTGCTATGAACAAGCACTTATGTGTTATGCTTGTCTTGGAACCTATGTTTGTACACATTAAGGATACTAGAACAAGATCTTGAGCTTGAATATCCTAGTAATAGGATTAAGAACTTGTGAGTATGGGATGTATAATTCATCCTCTTAGCTTGAACTTGAGTATAAGAGTAGTAACTCTTTTATGTGTCTTGAAGTTAATGTTTATGTACCTTAGGGGCACCAACTAATGTCTTGAGTTTGAATGTCCTAAGAAAATGATTGGAAAATAATACGTGAAAGATATATAATTCATCTTCCTAGCTTGAACTTGAAGAATAAGATAATTAATTCTTGTACATGTTTAACCATCCAAAGAAATGGATTGAGAACTTGGATATAAGATGATAAAATCTTGTATATGTCTTGAATGTCTTGAATGTCTTAAGATGAGACAGTAACTTGAAGTATAAGACAATAAAATCTTGTACATGACTTGAACATCCAAATAATTGGATTAAGACTTGAATATAAGATTATAAAATCTTGTACGTGTCTTGACACCAATATATGTGTATGGTAATAAACTTGAAAGATCCTTGATGTGTATATGCAAATCTTGCATATAGTTACTTGATAGAATGTGGCTTCTTGATTACTTGATACATGGTATGAATAACCAAAAGAGTTGGGATATGGAACTAGATAGAGAATGATTAACTCTACTACATACTTGAATTTGATACGTGTGTATTGTAAGTTCTATGAATAAGCACTAAAGTGCTAGTGATTGGTTTTAATCGTGTATATACTCAATGAAGTATATAAAGTATAAGAAGATATCTTGTCTTGAAATAGGTTACTAAAGAAAATAGGGACTAGTGTAATATGAAGATAATTCATATAATCGTGAATACTACGATTTAAGTTAATAAGAATAACTACAGAACACAATATGTGTTGGAAAATATATTCGATTACTAATGATACATATACGTGAGATATAACTGTGACTAGGTATGATGTGACCTATTCTACTTCGTATTTAGAGTCTAAGGTATTGGGGCTCTATTTGATAGTAAGGGTATCGTGATAGACACTTTAATGTGTTAAACGTGATATGAATATGTACGTGCGAACTTGGCATGTGACAAAGTGATATAGAATGATATACCCTACTACTTGTTTGAGGTCTGTTATTAATAGACTCTAACTTGGATTGACCGTGTTATATGGACACTCTACGTGCCATTGTTAGATTGATTTGTCTTCGCAATGATTGCGTACGTGTATTTGTATTCTCGTGAGCACATGATACATGATTACATGGTGCATATTCTCGTGAGCACATGATACATGATTACATGGTGCATACTCTCGTGAGCACATGATACATGATTACATGGTGCATAAAGACTGGTCCACTAATATGGGACTTAGTTCTATTCTCGTAGTTTAAGTAAACATCTACTTGTGCATTCTCGTGTGAGTCCAGCTGGCTTATTTGGTTCAGGGGGGTGTATAGGTTCACGCTTATTGCGAGGGCTGGGGCATAAGTGATAATCGTGGGTCTATGCATTCGGTCTGTTTTTCCCTTACTACCGGCCATAGTAAGGGCTTAGCATCCTATATTGGAGCAATACGCCTGATATAAGTGAATGCTAACTCGTGAACACCTCGTGAATCTTGTTCTTGTGAATGACACTGGTTACCGGGTCTTCTTATTTACTGCATAGCAGTCTCTTGATCTTGATCGTAGTTATCATCAGCTATACAAGCATCGACAACAATGGTATTCTTGGGAGAAATAAGGAAGGATTCAGGTAATGATACGTGATAGGCCTATGTGCATCTTGGTGAGTTGGTCTATCCTCTCACACTACTTGACTACTTGTTACCTGATCATATCTTGAGCTTGATTACTTGTTGAGTTGGCTTAGCCTCTCCTATACTTGTTACTTGATGATACTTGATATATGATTCCTTGAGTATCTACTGGAATTTCGTGATAACATGTCATGTAGTTGCATGTTAATAGCTTACTGAGATTTATCTCACCCTTTATTTGTTCCCCCCCCCCCCAGGAAAGCAGGGGATAGTACGCAGTGAGGCTCAACATAGCTGGGAACGTACTCCCTAGGATGTTCTTGTTTGAGACTAGTGTCCTTTTACACTTTGGTAAGGACGATGTTGTATGAGTTGTTAAACTCAGGGCTTGTTGGGGTAGACTTGTGTAGTACTTGTTGTCTCTAGACATCTCTTGATGCCAGATTATGTGCTAGGCATGTCTTCCGATGTATGTAACCATGTTTGGTTTTAATTTTCATGGTCTAGAACTATTTGTGAGCTATCTTAGCTCCTTACTCTTGAGTATATATATCATGTCAGTTTGTTTCTAACAGGTATTGTTCCTGTTTCTTGTTAGTTTCTTGTTCCTTGTTAGTTACGCGCACCAGGTTCGAGGTTCTATTAGGGGATCTCGGGACTTGGGGCGTGTCAGTTTGGTATCAGAGCTATGGTTTAGCTCTAAGCCTGGATAGGGTCTATGGCCTAGGTTGGGTTAGTCTTGGGTGTGTTTTTGACGCCGAGTGCTTCGTTACTTGTTGTTATACCAGGCATAGGACTGGTGTTGATAGTGTTGATCCAATTGGATTAGATGGTTTGAGAATCGAGAGCGCGAGTCTTTAAAGACTTAGGCGTATCTATATTGTCTAGTGGACATTGTTTCGTGCTATATATGCATGCTTGTCCTTATCTCGTGAATTACGTGGAAGTGTATTCTCTTGTAAGAGACTACATGCTTGATATCGTTATGTATAAGAGCTTGATAGAAGTGTGGGTGATAACACCCTATACGTTCTATGTTAACTTGGTCATGTTACCTAGATGGGACATTGATGTGATACGTGTTATGGCTTGGCTCTTACGTGTTATGATTTGGCTTTCTATATGTTATGCCATTCTTGTTTGCCACAATAGATGGTGAATAGTTCTATGCTAGTATGCTTGACTATTTTTATGAGCATGATATAATTATGTATAATATTCATGTTCTGCATTGAAAGTTCGAACAGTGTTATCGAGATTGTACTGGGTATTTAACCTATGTGATTGACAGTGGAATTTCTACACCAAACCAGATGGATGTATCCATTCTTGATGAGATCTCAGCTATAATTTCTACTGAGTAATACATGTTACTTGATGAGAAACTTGGATTATCTTGAGTTGTTACAGTGCGAATACAGTGCTGACATCTGGATTAATGTTCTTGACCTCGATTGAGTTAAAAGAGTTGAAGATTCAACTTGAGAAATTTCTTGATAGAGGATATATTTATTTTGAAGTGGATGCCTGAAGTAACCATCTTTGTTGACCTATAAGTGGAAACAACCAAGGTACGCGTGTTCTTGAGATTTTCTTGATCTTGTTAGAGATTCATTAATGAATTTCGAAGGCAGCTCTATCGTTAATTATTTGACACCGAGAGCTACACCTTTTCGATAGATTGATAAACGTGAAGTCAAGTTTTAAATATTGAAATGATGGATGACCACGACTTCAGTATTTGAGATTGCCTAGTGGACTTGACTAGTATTACAGTGATCTGGGGGATATGACCAGTTCTATTATTTTTAGTGGATATGTCAAGTTTCACCAATATAGTGGATTGACTAATCGAGTCTGCTTGACTTTATGTGTTTCGATGTTATAATTGATACATCTGGATTGCATAGAATATTTGTGAGCATACGTGTAATATCTATTTGTGAGTATATGTGTATAGTCTTGATGCTCTTGAGTTCTATTTGTTGATTATATATGTTATAATCTTGATCAGTAAAATTCGAGGACGAATTTTCTTTAAGGAGGGGAGGATGTAACGCCCGTCCTAATTCTTGTTAAATTCTTGACTTGCTTGTTAAATTCTTGATTAGCATATTTATATGCTATTTTATTTGAGTTAATTATTTAACTACGTTAGAAAATTAAGGTGGTTAAATGTCAAAGTTGAAAGTTTAGGGGCCTTTTTGTCAAAGTTAGAACTTAAGGGGCCTAAGTGTTATTCGTTGAAAGTGGCAAGTATATCTTGTTGCTTTCTCCTCAGAGAAAGCAATTCTTAAGTTTTCTTCTTGATCTTTCTCTCTGTCTCAGAGAGAAAGTTAAAGTTTACCCTATTCTCGACTCCTCGCGATTAATTATCCCTCTGTTCGTGATTCCGGTCCCAGATAAATATTCGTGGCGCTGAATAGAGCGTTTCCGAACGATCAGAAATTAATTTGGGTCAATTTGATTTCGGACTAGGTAAGTTATTGACTCCCCCTTACTTGTAATAACATGCATATATGTTATTCCCGATACTTGTTCTTGTTAAATTTGTGTTTTGAGAAATTTTTGTGATACTTGTAAATTTGGGACGAAGGGAGTATTCGTATGATAAACATGAATGAATAGCCTTGCACCTGGGAAATGACTTGAGAAAATATTGAAAAATTATACTCCTATTCGGGAGACGGTAAAATAGTAACTCGATTTAAATATTATTAGAAAAATTGTACCATTATTTGTGGTACGGGGAAATGAATGGAAGTATCCCTAAATGGGTATATTAGTATATTATAAAATTGTACTTATACTTTTGGGACGGTGAATTATTTAAATGGAATAAAAGAGAATTATTCTATTACTTGTGGGACAGTGATAAAGTAATGAAGTATCCCTATAGAAGTGTTCTGAGCATGTTAAAATGCACTCTTGAATGTTAGAAAGTGTTAGTGGGTTTATACTCCTACACTTGGGACGGAGAATTTGTAAGTATAAAAGTCTTTGTTGAAATAAGAAAGGATAATTGAAATATGTGATTTAAGCTTATTATATGTCCTGGGTAATGTTAAATTGTGAGTAAAAGTATACTCCTACGCTCGGGACGGAGAATTCTAAGTCTGGAAAGAAATTTGAGTGTTGCTGAAAATTGTACCAGGCGCTCGCCTGGTGATCCCTTGAGCGCCCGCCCTTTTCAACAGAAGTTTTGGGTTTCAAAAGTGCTAGAACAGGCGCCCGCCCGGTCCCTTGTAGGCGCCCGCCCGGTCCCCTGTTTCAACAAAAGTGTTTTAAATCTAAAATGAAATGAAAGTTTATCTCTCCTAAGGCATATAGCCTTAAGATAAGATGTCCTAGCAAGTATTGTGACACCTTAGGGGCATCAGAAGTGAGTCTTGAACATGACAACTTATTAAATTAAAATGAGAATTTGAGTATAAAAGGAAGAACTCTTCTTTATGTCTTGAAAGTGCTATGAACAAGCACTTATGTGTTATGCTTGTATTGGAACCTATGTTTGTACACCTTAAGGATACTAGAACAAGATCTTGAGCTTGAATATCCTAGTAATAGGATTAAGAACTTGTGAGTATGGGATGTATAATTCATCCTCCTAGCTTGAACTTGAGTATAAAAGTAGTAACTCTTTTATGTGTCTTGAAGTTAATGTTTATGTACTTTAGGGGCACCAACTAATGTCTTGAGCTTGAATGTCCTAAGAAAAGGATTAGAAAATAATACGTGAAAGATGTATAATTCATCTTCCTAGCTTGAACTTGAAGTATAAGATAATTAATTCTTGTACATGTTTAACCATCCAAAGAAATGGATTGAGAACTTGGATATAAGATGATAAAATCTTGTATATGTCTTGAATGTCTTGAATGTCTTAAGATGAGACAGTAACTTGAAGTATAAGACAATAAAATCTTGTACATGACTTGAACATCCAAATAATTGGATTAAGACTTGAATATAAGATTATAAAATCTTGTACGTGTCTTGACACCAATATATGTGTATGGTAATAAACTTGAAAGATCCTTGATGTGTATATGGAAATCTTGCATATAGTAACTTGATAGAATGTGGCTTCTTGATTACTTGATACATGGTATGAATAACCAAAAGAGTTGGGATATGGAACTAGATAGAGAATGATTAACTCTACTACATACTTGAATTTGATACGTGTGTATTGTAAGTGCTATGAATAAGCACTAAAGTGCTAGTGATTGGTTTTAATCGTGTATATACTCAATGAAGTATATAAAGTATAAGAAGATATCTTGTCTTGAAATGGGTTCCTAAAGAAAATAGGGACTAGTGTAATATGAAGATAATTCATATAATCGTGAATACTACGATTTAAGCTAATAAGAATAACTACAGAACACAATATGTGTTGGAAAATGTATTCGATTACTAACGATACATATACGTGAGATATGACTGTGACTAGGTATGATGTGACCTATTCTACTTCGTATTTAGAGTCTAATGTATTGGGGCTCTATTTGATAGTAAGGGTATCGTGATAGACACTTTAATGTGTTAAAGGTGATATGAATATGTACGTGCGAACTTGGCATGTGACAAAGTGATATAGAATGATATACCCTACTACTTGTTTGAGGTCTGTTATTAATAGACTCTAACTTGGATTGACCGTGTTATATGAACACTCTACGTGCCATTGTTAGATTGATTTGTCTTCGCAATGATTGCGTACGTGTACTTATATTCTCGTGAGCACATGATACATGATTACATGGTGCATATTCTCGTGAGCACATGATACATGATTACATGGTGCATACTCTCGTGAGCACATGATACATGATTACATGGTGCATAAAGACTGGTCCACTAATATGGGACTTAGTTCTATTCTCGTAGTTCAAGTAAACATCTACTTGTGCATTCTCGTGTGAGTCCAGCTGGCTTATTTGGTTCAGAGGGGTGTATAGGTTCACGCTTATTGCGAGGGCTGGGGCATAAGTGATAATCGTGGGTCTATGCATTCGGTCTATTTTTCCCTTACTACCGGCCATAGTAAGGGCTTAGCATCCTATATTGGAGCAATACGCCTGATATAAGTGAATGCTAACTCGTGAACACCTCGTGAATCTTTTTCTTGTGAATGACACTGGTTACCGGGTCTTCTTATATACTGCATAGCAGTCTCTTGATCTTGATCGTGGTTATCATCAGCTATACAAGCATCGACAACAATGGTATTCTTGGGAGAAATAAGGAAGGATTCAGGTAATGATACGTGATAGGCCTATGTGCATCTTGATGAGTTGGTCTAGCCTCTCACACTACTTGACTACTTGTTACCTGATCATATCTTAAGCTTGATTACTTGTTGAGTTGGCTTAGCCTCTCCTATACTTGTTACTTGATGATACTTGATGTATGATTCCTTGAGTATCTACTGGAATTTCGTGATAACATGTCATGTAGTTGCATGTTAATAGCTTACTGAGATTTATCTCACCCTTTATTTGTTCCCCCCCCCCTAGGAAAGCAGGGGATAGTACGCAGTGAGGCTCAACATAGCTGGGAACGTACTCCGCAGGATGTTCTTGTTTGAGACTAGTGTCCTTTTACACTTTGGTAAGGACGATGTTGTATGAGTTGTTAAACTCAGGGCTTGTTGGGGTAGACTTGTGTAGTACTTGTTGTCTCTAGACATCTCTTGATGCCAGATTATGTGCTAGGCATGTCTTCCGCTGTATGTAACCATGTTTGGTTTTAATTTTCTTGGTCTAGAACTATTTGTGAGCTATTTTAGCTCCTTACTCTTGAGTATATATATCATGTCAGTTTGTTTCTAACAGGTATTGTTCCTGTTTCCTGTTAGTTTCTTGTTCCTTGTTAGTTACGCGCACCAGGTTCGAGGTTCTATTAGGGGATCTCGGGACTTGGGGCGTGTCAAGTTGCAGCTTCAAAGCCAAGTTCGTCTAATCCTATTTCCAGTGGTCTAACTCAAGCTCTCACATCTCCTAATCTAATACCATCTCCTAATCTAAGACCTGTTCAAGCGCGTAAGTTGAATCCTAAATATTTCAACCAAAAATTTACAACTAATGTTGCTGGAGCGAAAAAATCGACATCTTATTCACACGGCCCCCCACCAAGAGAAATTTCTATAAATGTAATGGCGAAACCTTTCTTTCCTAACCCTCAATGTTTTATTGATATTTTCCTCCCTTATAATAAATGTGGTTCAGAAGCTGATGTTCTTTCTTCATCTTAATCGGACACTTTTTGTGTGAAGGCATGGTGTTGTCTCACCTCGGGCTCCCAAGGTTTATGGTAGAAGAGAATGATATGAGCTAGAAGAAAATGATTAGTATGATCGCGAAGATGGCTACACCTTTGATTGGTATGACATTTCCCATAAATTAATAAGGTTTGACACTTTTATTATTTGAGACTAGTACCGACGGGTGGCAAGGCACTAGCTACTTTTAGTAGTTGAGGAGAGTAATGTTTTTGAAAAATCGTGGTTGTAAGATATTTATTTGGATTATATTGGATCGCAATTGACCCAGTGGCAAGGCATGAGCCACTTTTAATCCAACAAGTGCACGCTCAATTCATTTTGGACATTTTTGGGAATTTCTTAAAAATAAAAGAAGAAAAGAAAAGAGAAGAGAAGAGGGTAAAGTGAAACGTATAAAAGTTTGAAGACTTATTTGAAAAATAAATTAAGGGTTGAAGTGAGACATCTAAAATTTTAAGAATTGATTTAAAAAATTGAAAAGGGGGGGGGGAGTATGATATACAAAATTTTGAATCTATCATATTGTTTGTCCGGATCAATAACTACTCTGTGTTTCGTCTTTTGACCTCTATCTCTATTATATCTCTCTCTATTATAATAGGAGCATATAATATGAGCAATGCTAGGGGCACAAACAAGCTCACAAAATCTTGCTCACAAAATGAGGTGGCGATAATTTATTGGTTGCATCGCCACACTCTAATTAAAAACACCAATAAAATCATTACACTTTGGATTTTGTGTGTAAGATTTTGTGACTTATAATAGAGATGGAGAAAGTATTGTAAGGATTTTAAGGCCCAAACACAATTGCTTGATTGATAAAGATGAAAGCACAAAATAACAAAATAGCAAGAACGAAACAAAATTGAAAAATAGATGAACATAAGAGATTTTACGTGGTTCACCAACTTGGCTACGTCCACGGGCGATGGAGAATCAATTCACTATAATCAAGAAGAGTACAAGGAGAATCAAGGTGAAAACCTTTCACACAATCTCTCACAATAGTGAATAACCTAGCTTTTCTATGAATCTCTCTCTTTACAAGGCTTACAAGTCGTGGTTAAAGGTCTGGAGGCTTGTCTATATTTATACACGAAATATAGACCCAACCCTAGAAGAAAATGAATCCAAATCACAGCCAAAAACAGTTTCCTTTTTGAATCAGGAAAGCAGCCCCGACAAGACCGGGCGCCCGCCCTCTTTCACCCAGGCGATCGCCCAACCTTCTGTGTTGATTCTAGTACAAAAGCAGCCCAAACGGGCGGCCGCCCGATCCATTATGAGCGGTCTCCCACTCTCCCAGACTGCCTTCTTCTTCTTCCGATTGCAAGACAGATCAAAACCAAGCCTAACTGAGAGTCACTCTCAACAATCTCCACCTTGACGATCAATTCCCGAAAAGCTAGTACATCAAGAGAACATCTCTATCTCCGTCGCCCCGCCCCTAAGGGCCTCAATGACTAATAACTCCCACTAAGTTAAAGAACTTCTTGAACTTAGCAATCAACTTTGTCAACATGACAACCTTCGTTATAGCCATAACATACCCAATAAAACCATCACTGTTCTTGCCATACACAATGCACACACAAGCATTTGAATACGGAACCCGTGACATGTCATCTTTAGACTTGGGACTATCTAAAGAAAATAACCATTTCACCTGGTAAGCATCATTGATATCTTTTGCAGCCACAAGAATGCCATCGACGTAAACAAGATAACTCAATGTGCAATCACTACAAACCATCAAGTAAACACAACAATCATATCCACTCCTAGCATAACCATGGGTAACAATAAAAGTGTCGAACCTTTTATAACACTGTCGAGTTGACTGCTCCAAATCATACAAGGACCTCTCTAACAGGCAAACATGATCCTTACCCTCGAAAACAAACCCTTCAGGCCGGCGCATGTAGATCTCCACCTCAAGCAATAGATCTCGCATCGCCACAATGCTCAACAAGTTGTGAATAGATAAGTGTCTAACAACCGGTGAACTAATATCATTTTAGTCTACCCCAAACCTTAGAGTACCATCTTTGAACTTGTAGATCCACTTGTGACTGACTGACACCTTCTTTGGTGGTGATCTAACAAATTCCCATGTCTGATTTTCAATAAGAGATACTATCTCTTCTTTCATAACGACCGACCACATAGCAGATTTATCACACGAAATATCTTCATTAAAAGAAATTAATTTATGCATACTTACTGTTTTCGCAGCGGACAATGCATAAGTCACCATCTCCTCCAAACCATATTGCACTCTACCAAAAACAATGGTAGTCTCCACCTGCTTGTTGGTCTCCTCCTCTTGAACTGGAGCTTCAATTGGAGTCGCTTCATCAGACACTTCATTAACATCTAAGTCAAGTTCCACCAATTCTTTACCATCTCCGAATAACTCCACATGTTTGTGTATCCGTCCTGCAGGACAACCTTTTTCACGGAGAAGTAGAGCAACATCTCTACAAGTCAGGAACTTAGATGCCACCAGATCCCATGACCGGAATCCTTTCACCCCAGTAGTATTGCCTACAAAGGAACATCCGTTGGCACCAATTTGTTGTTCACACAAGCATACACGGGACACCCACAAATATACAATCTTGAGTAATCTCCTAGAGAGCCTGACCATATCTCCACCAGAGCCTTCATCCCAATACCAGAATTTAGAGTACGATTAGCCAAGTGAGCAGTCATCCTAATCGCCTCCACACAAAATTATGTACCTAACAATGCTTGTGACAACAAATACCAAGCCTTTTCTGTCATTCCATTCAAGCCAATGTGATCCAATGTCATGTCCCATGATTGAGTAACCTCCGCCTCAATCATTGACCCCGTTGCAATAGACACATCACCAACAACCGTAGACTCAAGAAGCTTGTACAATGTCCCCACCTTCTTTCCCTTTAATACCACTAAGTCACCTTTAATAGCCGATAGCTCGCCATTCGCAATGGATAAACTATACCCAAGGCTATCCAAAGTGCCTAGAGAAATCAGGTTCTTCTTCAGTTCAGGAACATACCTGACATTCTGCAATTTCCGCACTACTCCATCAAACATCTTAACCTTAATAGCCCCAATATCAACTGTAGACACCCCGCTTTGGACCGCTCACCCCGATTGCACATTTGATCTTGTGTTTCTCCCCATTTTAAGTGTTTCTCGTTAGTTTCTGTCACTTCCGTTAAGTTCCTGACTGACTTCGTTAAGTCCAGGGACTAAACTGAATGACAGGGCTGACTTTCTAGTCCATTCTATCAAAATTGCCTTATCTGAGTCGCGCGCCTCCGACAGGAGGAGCCAGGCGCGCGCGCCTCCCGCCCCCAAAGCAGGAAGCGCGCACCTCTGGGCGTCAGTTACAGATTTCTGGCCAGGATTCTCTCCATTGCTCAATTTACAGGATTTTGCCCGGGAAGGATTTCTTGGTGACTGAGTTTTGGCACCAAAAACACCCCTCTTTCACCTATAAAAACCTCCATTTACCTCCATTTTCAAGGACCGAAAATTGAGCTTACAAAAACTATACCAAAACCACTTTCTAAAGGTTCTCCAAGGATCTCATCAAGCAATATTTTAAGGTCTTCAAATTGTAGGTAAAAGTCCATCGTTTCCTTTCTTTTCTACTTCATCTCCTCTCTCTCTTTTTACTCTAATCAAATGTGCAATCACCCAAATCATTTTGGGACATGACTCTAATGATCACCTCATCTCATTGAGGTTGGTTAAGGAGTTATCTCCTACATTCCAAACTCTATTTTAAACCCCCTTTTTATGATTTAAAGAAGAAGAAGAAGAAGAAGAACATTATCATTCATGTAGATTTTGATCAAGAAAGACCAACTTTAGTTGGGCGAGATGGGTGTTTCGGTACTTCCCATCTCGTAATCTAACCCTCGAACCTCAAAACAAAGAATCTCTATTTTCGTAATCAAACTTAGGCTATAATCAATAGGTTTTTCTTATGTTCCTCAAAACATAGGTGGCGACTCTAAACACTCTAAAAAACAAGTTAGACATCCTAGGACAACTCACGCGCTCATAGCCTAAAAGCCGTGGCCTTCCCCCGGGGTATCTACAGTGGCGACTCCGCTGGGGACATTTGAGGGTTAAGCTTGCATTCTGATCGAAATCTACATCTTTTCTGGGCATTCTGGTTCCTGATGGGGGAGGCGCGCGCTTCTGGCCTCTTCAGCCTAAGGCGCGCGCATCCCGCATCAAGGACCAGAATCGCCCGCTTCTTCATGTTCTTCATCTTCTTTTTCTGCTATTCTGCACTAATCATTTCTGCAGGGGTTACAATATGCACATAGGACCAGGGCAATCCCCTGAGTCCAAAATCTGACATTCTGACAGGTGTGCCCAGAAGCGCGCGCCTCCTAATAGCATTGCGCCATGCGCGCGCGTCTCACATCAACACTCAGAGGCGCACGCTTCTGGGTTGGTTCCCAGAACAGAAACAGGTTTCAGTGACTGAGCAGAACAGTGGGGTGTGGGCACAGTTGCCTGCATCAGAACAGAATTGAACCCTCGGACTGTTTTAATTTTGTGTTTTATTTACCAGTCACACGGGTGATTCGGGAGTTGTAATTTATGTGCTTATGTGTTTTGTTTGTTTTTCTTTCTTTTCAAAAAAAAAAAAAATAAAATAAAAAATTGTCACTTGTTAGACCTCACACTACATGCACATATTCCTATGAACTGCTCACTATCGAGTCGCACAAGTCCAACCCCAAACCCGTCGAGGCCCGTCCTAGATAGTTTCAAGCTCCACTCGACCTTGGCTCTTTCGAAGCGGTAAACCTCAGCCTGTGGCGTAGTTCAAGACTACATGCCGGGGGTGACCTTTGAGCCTCATATTCAAGCCGAGCACAAGCCACACAATTCTAGTTAGGGTCTAACACTCCGTGACTCAAGTCGGTTTCCATGTACCGAGATTTCCCTAAACTAATGTCTTCAAATCATACATGCCAACTTGTTGAAATGGACGCAATAAAAATCCGTCCCCAAAAGTGGTTATTTTGGACGAAAATAAAAATCTGTCCCCGCATGTATGCTTTACTACATTAATTTAGTTTAATCCCGATACATGTAGGATTCACAAGCGCGATGGAATCCGATGAGTATATGGGACCGCGAGATGGTCTATATACTAGTGTGACGATTCTATTATTCTCTTAGAAACCCCAAAAGGGATCCATTCCCTCCGACTTATAAAATAAAATAAAAAGAGTCTTTTCTTATATGGTTCGAGTCGTGTGCCCAACTGTGTGTTCTAAGCCTCTTCGTGGACCGCAAGTGTTACTCAAGACTGACAAGGGCCTCTTCTGCAATATAGGTTCAATTGGTACTTACAGAGTCTACCGGGATTCGGCAAATCGGTTAGTCCGTGAAGAGATCACTCCAACAGCTCCTACATCAACCATGACCGGCAGCAGCAACACCATGTCTCTCGAACAGCTCTCAACCATGGTCCAACTCCTCCAAGAGAAAGTCTCCACCCTTAATAAGGAGGCACAAAGCAAAGACGACATTTGGCAATCCCACCTCGACAGCCAAAGGGAGGCCCACGAGGCCGAGATGGAGCTAATGAAAGAAAAGCTCACTAACCTTGCCAAGGGGAAGAACAAGAATAATGATGATGAATCCGAATGGACCGAGGGTTTGTTCAAAAGTCCTTATGTCAACACCCACACCAAGAAAATAGGAGAACCAAGTTCCGAGAACAATGAGCCCAAAATGGTGGATTCTATCATGGCCTACATCGACCAAAAATTCAATGGGCTCAACATGGGGAAAGGCTCCGACACAAGCCTTTATCAAGCATCTATCCTCATGAGTACTATGGCCGCTCTTCCCGATAAGTTCAAGATGCCCGACATAAGCAAATTCAAGGGCAACTCTTGTCCCATGGCTCACATTGAGACTTATATTTGGGCAATGGTTCCGAAGAAGGTCTCCCCCAAGGTGATGGCTCAATGCTTTCCTCTCACTCTTGAGAGGGCGGCAAAAGATTGGTATGCTACTCTCCCGCTCACTGTCCATCTCGATTGGGACTCCGCCATGCTTGCCTTCAAGAACCAATACCAAGGCAACACCACTCACCGGCCCACAAGGAAATAGCTCGAGAATACCACTCAAAGAGACAACGAGTCCTTCATTGACTTCACAAGGAGATGGAATGACAAACTCTCTGAAATTGTTGAGAGGCCGAACACAAAAGAGCAAATGGACATCTTTCTCAAGTGTCTCAAGATTGATCTCCGCACCCACCTAAGTGGGGCTTGCTACTCCGACTTCTCCCAAATGTATGAGGCGGGGGTACGCATGGATGACTTGCTCAAGGAGATTAAGAAGACCACTCCTACTTACCGATACAAGGCCGCTTCCAACTCTACAAAAGAGGCCTCGGTCAACGCCGTCACTATCGACAAGGGGAATTACAAAAAGGTTCCTCCACCTCAAGGGAAGAAGTCCCGAAATGACCGTGTCTATATGCCTCTCCAAGGCATGACTCAAACCGAAGTGTTCGAAGTCCTCAAGGCAAAGGGTCAAGTCACACCCGTGCAAGGGTACTAACCCAAGACGGTCCACCCCAATCATGCTCACCACAAATATTGTGGCTACCACCAATATAGTGGCCACACCACCGAAGATTGCTTCGTTCTCCGCAATGTCATTCAAGATCTCATAGACAAGAAAGAATTTGTAGTGACTAATGACGAACATGTCAATGTAATAGAGATAGGAGAACTCTAGGGGACCACCCATTCAATCCCAATTGTGAATGGGGGCCCCAATGTTATGAATAAACTTGACAATGTTGGGTTTCAAAGTAACATGCGCAGCGGAATATAGCAATTAAAATTTTAAGAAAACCCAAAGCCATGGATCCGTTCATATGATTAAATCAAATACAACAAGATGAATATAGGATAAAACTAACCCTTGATGACTATCAAAGTTTTCTCTTGGTCTTTGGTGGAGATTTGAAAAACTTGATCACGATCACAAAGCTTGAACACGAACTTTGAAGATGATGATTTTCACCCTCTAGCGGTATCCACACTTCGAACGAATATCAAAGGAGCTTCTTTGATCTTGGTTGCTAGACCAATATTATGAAACACACTTTCACAATATAATAAAGAACTATATGGAATTTGTTTGTGAATTATTTTGTTCCTCAATCAATGATATCTTAGAACAAAATAAAATCTCTCTCAAACTCTTTGAGACTCACAAAAGTACTTGTCAATATGGTCTGGCCGAATTGGTGCTTTTATACACAATTAAGACCTATTCCAAATAGGAATCTTGTGCCAAAAACCATTCCTAATCAAATTAGGAAATTTCCAATCGGCATACCGGGCGCCCGCCTGGTCCTACCCAGGCGCCCGCTTGTTTGGGCAGAAAGTCCAATTCTTTTTCCGGCTTGTTCAGGCGCCCCCCTGGTGCAACCCAAGCGCCCGCTTGGTTGACCAGGAGGCCCAGAACTTTCCAGAAATTCCTTGGAGGTCCTCCGGCCCTAAATACCAATATAGTCCTCTTATTTAAGATTCGTTCTATTGTGTGTGACCCTCTAGGATTATACTAAGTTGGCAATGGGCTCAAACATGATCCCATAAGATATGATTGGGTTCTAGCAAACCGTCATACCTACCCAAATAGTATAACTAGATACAAGTTCGCATTCCTTTAGAATATGTCATAATCCCTTTGTCCACGATGTCATTGAACACAAGTCATGGTCAAACAGTCAACTTGTTTTGTTCAATACTTTCTCGATTCCGAATATGTTGATAATCCAAATGACATTGATCCAATCAATTCATTTGAGTCCGGCCGAACATTTCATCAACATCATTCCTACGAGAGGCCCAAGCTTGACATCTCTCCGTGGAGGGACAAATCCATTTAGCTTATTATTCTTCCCAATGGGAATCCGATTATGCCAATCATACCCTTTATAACTACCGTGTTAAGGTAGCGTTTGAATATGTCAAACACAATGTTCATCAAGTGGAAGACTATAATAACTTCATGTCTAAGGATTCAAATGACATAACTAATATGAGATATATGTACGACATAGACCATGACATAAATCTCATACAGCGGGTCATGTCCAGTACCTTGTTCCAAACAAGTACCCATAAATCTAACATGATCATCCCATGATCATTTAGCCTTTATACTAGTGCTTAACAAGTACTAGGGACGGGGATTATTATAAGTAAACATGAACAACAATAATAATCAAAACATCTCTTTATTGATATGAAATAAATGATAACAATTACAACGTTTATTAAACGTGCCTAGGGCACCACTACCAACAATCTCCCACTTGCCCTAGGCCCAATCTCCCATGTATCTAATACCCATGGACCTAACATGACCATCATGTTTAGCTTGTGGAAGTCCCTTTGTTAGCGGGTCCGCAACATTGTCATCAGTAGGTACTCTGCATATATTTACGTCTCCCCTATCAACGATCTCTCGAATGATATGAAAACGCCTAAGTATGTGTTTGGATTTCTGATGTGCTCTTGGTTCCTTTGCTTGAGCAATAGCACCATTATTGTCGCAATAAAGGTCTATTGGATTAGCAATACTAGGAACCACTTCAAGTTCAGTTATGAACTTCTTAATCCAAACAGCTTCCTTTGCAGCATCCGATGCAGCAATATACTCAGCTTCTGTTGTAGAATCAGCGGTTGTACTTTTCTTGGAACTCTTCCAGCTTACAGCTCCACCATTTAACATAAACACAAAACCCGATTGCGATCGGCTATCATCTTTGTCGGTTTGGAAGCTTGCATCCGTGTAAGCATTTACAACAAGATCATCTTCCATTCCTCCATAGACCAAAAAGGAATCTTTAGTTCTTCTCAAGTACTTAAGAATCGCTTTTACAGCTATCCAGTGATTTTCGCCAGGGTCGGATTGGTATCTACTTGTCATGCTCAAAGCATAAGATACATCCGGCCTAGTACAAATCATGGCATACATGATGGACCCAATTGCCGAGGCATATGGAACATCATTCATTTTCTCACGCTCATCGTTTGTCTTAGGACATTGAGTCTTTCTTAGAGAAACTCCATGTAACACTGGCAAGGTGCCTCTCTTAGAATTTTCCATACGGAATCTTCTAATGACCTTGTCAATGTATGTACTTTGGCTTAAACCAAGTAGCCTCCTTGATCTATCTCTATAGATCTTAATGCCAAGAATATATGCGGCTTCACCCATATCTTTCATTGCGAAGCACTTTCCTAACCAAGTCTTCACAGACTGAAGTGTAGGAATGTCGTTTCCAATGAGCAATATGTCATCCACATATAAAATAAGGAATAGCACTATGCTCCCACTAATCTTCTTGTATACACAAGGCTCATCTTCGTTCTTGATGAAACCAAACTCTTTGACCGATTCATCAAAACGGAGATTCCAACTCCTTGAAGCTTGCTTCAATCCATAGATGGATCTTTGCAATTTGCATACCTTAGAATCTTGTTCAAAACCTTCTGGTTGTGTCATATACACATCCTCTTGGATTTTTCCATTCAGGAAAGCGGTTTTGACGTCCATCTGCCATATTTCATAGTCATGATATGCGGCAATGGCAAGCAAAATTCTTATAGACTTGATCATTGCTACGGGTGAAAAGGTCTCATCATAGTCAATACCATGAACTTGCCTATAACCCTTCGCTACAAGCCTAGCTTTGTAAGTATGCACCTTCCCATCCATGTCAGTCTTCTTCTTGAAGACCCATTTGCATCCTATGGTTTTTACACCTTCGGGCGCATCAATCAAATTCCAAACTTGATTGTCTTGCATGGATTGTAATTCGGATTCCATGGCTCCAAGCCACTTGTCCGAATCAGGAGAAGACATCGCCTCTTGGTAGGTTGACGGTTCATCATTCTCAATGATTTCTACCTCATTACTATCCGTTACGAGAAATCCATATCTCTCGGGTTCGGATCGTAACCTACTAGATCTGCGAGATGTTTGTGTATTTTGAACAGGTTCCACAACTCCTTGTGGTTCTTGTTCTTGTTCCACTATTGGTTCAATGTTATTTTCTGGGTCTCAAATTTTTTCAAGATTTATTTTACTCCCACTGATTTCTTTGGAGAGAAACTCTTTCTCTAGAAAGACACCAGTTCGGGCAACAAACACTTTGTTGTCATCTCGGTTGTAAAAGTAATATCCTTTAGTTTCCTTAGGATATCCCACGAAAATACATTTATCAGATTTGTGTGCTAGTTTGTCAGAGATAAGTCTCTTGACATAAACTTCGCAACCCCAAATCCTCATGAAAGATAAACTAGGTTTCTTTCCACTCCACATCTCATATGGAGTCTTTGGAACCGATTTAGTTGGAACTTGATTTAGTGTGAAAGCAGCGGTTTCTAGGGCGTAACCCCAAAAGGATATTGGAAGATCAACTTGACTCATCATTGATCGAACCATGTCTAACAAAGTCCGATTTCTCCTCTCAGACACACCATTCCATTGTGGTGTTCCGGGCGGAGTCAATTGTGAAACTATTCCACAATTCTTTAGATGATCATCAAATTCTTGACTTAAGTATTCACCACCTCGATCTGATCGAAGTGCCTTTATACTTTTGCCAAGTTGTTTTTCTACTTCATTTTGAAATATTCTAAATATCTCAAATGCTTCACTTTTATGTTTCATTAGGTAAACATACCCAAATCTACTATAATCATCAGTGAAGGTTATGAAGTATTGAAATCCTCCCCTAGCATTGCTACTTAATGGTCCGCATACATCGGAATGTATCAACCCCAATAAGTCGCTTGCCCTTTCACCCAACTTGGTAAAAGGTGTCTTAGTCATTTTTCCAAGAAAACACGACTCACAAGTATCATATGACTCTAAGTCACATGAACCCAAAAGTACGTCCCCATGGAGTTTTGAGATACGCTTCTCATTAATATGACCAAGACGGCAATGCCACAAATAAGTATGATTTACATCATTAGGTTTAGATTTCTTATTTACATGATAGACATTATTTTCATTCTTGACATCCAAGATATAAAGGCCATTAAATGAATTAGCAATACCATAAAGCACATCATTTAAATAAATAGAAAATTTCTTATTCTCAATAAGAAACTTAAAACCTTCATTATCCAAACAAGAAATTGAAATAATATTTCTGCTTAAATCCGGAACATAATAACAATTGTTCAAAACAAGAATTAATCCGGAAGGTAAAGTGACTTCATAAGTCCCTACGGCTAATGCAGCAACTCTTGCTCCATTCCCCACGCGTAGATCTACTTCACCTTCTTTAAGCAGTCTCCTATTCTTTAGTCCCTGCACATTTAGACAAATGTGAGAACCACATCCGGTATCCAATACCCAAGAATCAGTGGTAGAAAGGAGAATATCTATCATATAGATACCTGAAGTCGACGAAGCCTTGCTGCTCTTCTTCTTCTTTTGCTCTTCCAAGAAAGCCTTGCAATTACGTTTCCAATGACCAATTTCTTGACAATGGAAACAGATTGCATCCTTTTGTGAATCGGGTTTTGCCTCAGAAGCCTTGGCAACCTTTGCCTTGCTTATCTTGGGTTTGACAACTTTTGCCTTACCCTTGCCTTTGGCACCAGGCTTCTTCCCATCATGAACCAAGAGCACGGGAGAACCTTTCTCCACAATTTTCATCTCTGCAGTTTTGAGCATCCCATGCAACTCAGAGAGGTTCTTATCCATTCCATGCATGTTATAATTCATCACAAACTGATTATAACTTTTAGGCAATGAATTAAGAATGAGATCCGTGGCTAGCTCCAATGGGATTGGATAGCCAAGTTTCTCAAGGTGCTCTACATAACCTTTCATTTTAAGAAAGTGAGGACTCACTTGTTGCCCTTCATTCATTTTACACATAGTGAATGCAACAATGGTCTTGTACCTCTCTTGCCTAGCTTGCTCTTGAAACATGGTTCTCAACTCCACGCCTATCTCATAGGCTTCCAAATGTTCCAAACTTTGTTGGAGTTTCGAACACATAGCAGCAAGCATGAGACAACTTACATCTCTAGAATCATTACGATGTTTCTTGTAATTGTCTCTTTCTACCCTAGGGGCAGTAGGTGGTGGTTCAGCAGGGAGTGGCCCATCGAGAATGTACAACTTATCTTCTTGCCTAAGAACGATTCTTATGCTACGGATCCAATCCATAAAGTTAGTACCATTCTCTTCGAGCTTATCCTTCTCAAGGATCGATCACAACGACATTGATTGAGTGTTATTAGTCATTATCTACAAATATGCAAAATTTCCAAAATTTAATAAGTACCAGTTTTTCATTAAAGAAACAAACAATGTATTTTTTTAAACAAAATACTCCCACTAAATTATATAACCTTCATATACATCCAATGTATAATATAATTTAAATGGGTTAAGATCCAACTTTAATTTAATTTCAAGTCCGCTAAGGCGGATTATACAAAATCAAATTAATTAGGTAGACAACTCTTGTCAATCATATCTCATATGACTCTTAGTTCCTTTTATGAGATTTTTTAAGAAATCCAATTTCAAAAAGCATGTTAAACCTCATCTTTGCCTAGGCCCAAAACTGTTTTGACGCCCAATTAAGTCTAACCATTTTAAACGCATAGTTAATGTGTCCCGCTAGGGCGTGCCCACATTATCTATCTTGCTCATACATAAATAAATTTAATGCATCTCACTAGGGCGAATCTACATTAGAGTCACTTATGTACTAACATGTGTTTTAATCATGGCATGGCAATAAAAGACTTAAAACTTTCTTTGAAGGTTCATCACATATAGCATATAACACATTTATGAGCACATAATATAAACATGTTACACATCAAGTTTAGCCACTAAATTAATCCCATTAATTTAAGCATGATATTTATGTGTCATTAGTTTCTCTATAATTATGAGGATGAGACTATTTCAACTTTGGTTATTATCTCCAAATCAAGACAACAAGAAGCGCGGTCGAACTAAGCCATTAGGCAACCACAATCCCGCACTAATTCAAGAAACCAAGAAAGTAGTCCATGTGACCGAAACTAAGCAATAGATGGTCTCGATGAACGTAGGCCAATTGCATTCACAATTCCACATGGATCTCCAATCATTGAATCAAGAACTTTGTTTCTCAATTTTAGCAATTATGAACTCTTCATAATTCTAACTTCGTTTTATCTTTGAAACTTTGATTGCGATCAATTTTGGGAAACACAATCTCGATGAACGCAGATTAGCCATCCAAAACTTGAACCAATCTAGGAATCACAAGACTAAAACAAATAGGAAAATCAAACCCCAAAATCCACACACAAACCAACTACCCAAAACCCATTCCAGATCAACAAGTCTGGACTGGTTCTGTTACTGGTTTTGTCGAATTTATCGAAAATTCCATATTCAGATTTTAACCAAAATCAGAACAAATTTTGACCACCGAGCGCCCGCCTGCAAAGGACCAGACGCCCGCTTGAATGGCCAGAATAGTATAGAATTTTAAAGTTCGAAAATTTTGTCTCAAAATTATTTTTCCTTGATTATTAAAACTTTGATCCAATCAAAAATCAATAATCGAAATAATTCAGAATCCACCATAATTTTTATTGCGATTGAATCGTGCGATTAAAGTTGCAAAACAATAAACCACATAAAATCACAAAACACATAAGTATCATATATTCCAATATTCATATCATGCAAGGCACATAAACAATTTATATACACATAACATGATCCAAGTATTGAATTAATCAACATGAACGGGGCTCTGATACCACTGTTGGGTTTCCAAGTAACATGCGCAGTGGAATATAGCAATTAAAATTTTAAGAAAACCCAAAGCCATGGATCCGTTCATATGATTAAATCAAATACAACAAGATGAATATAGGATAAAACTAACCCTTGATGGCTATCAAAGTTTTCTCTTGGTCTTTGGTGGAGATTTGAAAAACTTGATCACGATCACAAAGCTTGAACACGAACTTTGAAGATGATGATTTTCACCCTCTAGCGGTATCCACACTTCGAACGAATATCAAATGAGCTTCTTTGATCTTGGTTGCTAGACCAATATTATGAAACACACTTTCACAATATAATAAAGAACTATATGGAATTTGTTTGTGAATTATTTTGTTCCTCAATCAATGATATCTTAGAACAAAATAAAATCTCTCTCAAACTCTTTGAGACTCACAAAAGTACTTGTCAATATGGTCTGGCCGAATTGGTGCTTTTATACACAATTAAGACCTATTCCAAATAGGAATCTTGTGCCAAAAGACAATTCTTGTTATGTAGTGACTTACGATGAGGTAATGAGGGAAGTACTAGAGAATAGGAAAAAGAAGCAAGATGGGAACGTCAACATGCTAACTCGATCCGGTCGAGTCATAGCAAGCAACCCTTCCACTTCCGCACCGAGCTCCTCTTCTCAAAGGCCGCAAGCTCGCGACACTCCCGAAGACCCTCTACTTGTCCAACTCAAGAAAACTCAAGTCAACATCTCTATTTGGGACCTCATCGCATCCTCAAAGAAACACCGAGATCTTGTCATCCGCAATCTCGATGATACATCAGTTTCTCCCGATACTACTCCCGAGGACCTCACGGCAATGATCGGTCACATTCATTTTGGCAACGTCATCACCTTTGCCGATATGGACCTTCCACCATTTGGTTCCGATCACAACGAGGCTATTTACCTCAAGGTACGAGCAAGAGGGAGGCCCGTTTCAAGAGTCTTAGTGGACGGTGGTTCCGCACTCAATCTCATGCCTGGCAGAATCATGGGTATACTGGGGCTTAAGGATTCCGATTTGAAGCCTTCTACTCAAGTAATCCGAGGTTATGACAGCACCGCCCGTACAGTCATGGGCATGATTGAAATAGACATTGAGTTTGGGAGCATGATCATGTCCGTTCCATTCCAAGTGCTTGACATCCCGGCCTCGTTCAAATTGCTTTTGGGTCGACCATGGATTCACAGTGCTAATTCCGTACCATCAACTCTCCACCAATGTGTCAAGATCCGAAATGGTGATGAAATAGTGACCGTCATGGCTGAAAACGTCACTATCCACAGAAAAGGTGAGCCCGTCCACCAAGTTCAGCATGGTTTACCAGACTCCACTCTCTCCGGCGTCTCAATCAACGCCATTGACAAAGAAGGAGGAAACGGATCATGGACCCCCAGCAATCACAAAGTCCTCCGCATGATGAGGAATATGGACTACTTCCCTGGTTTAGGCCTAGGGAGATATCAACAAGGAATCCTACATCCCGTGCAAGTCCCATTTGTCAAGAACACGTTCGGTTTGGGGTACGAGCCTTCCAAAGAAGACTTGAAACAAGAGCAAGCAATCAAGAACGAAAGGGCCCGAGCTCGTAAAGAAGGCCGTCGTTATGAGGTCCCTAATCTAAGGCCTTACCGCAAGACGTTGAATGGTTATTTTGTCCGCCAAGGGGAAGACGTTCCATACATGATCTTTCCCGAGCCGTGGGTTAACAATAAGGGTGTCAAAAAGCCCGGTCTCGAAATCTTCTCCGATTGTGAGATCCATAAATCCGAAAGGGAACAAACTCCCATGTCGCCCGTGAATGGTGGGGAAGGAAGGTGACTATAGAGTCCGAGACAGAAATCATCGTGGGGGAAGAACTGACAGATTTAGCCTCCATGTTCAAAGAACTTGCCATAATGAATGAATGCCAAGTCAACGCCATCCATGACACCATCATCATGAACGAGACTATCAGTGAGATCCCGCCAAGCTCCGAGCCGATCAACAATTGGTATTCTATGAAAGGGCCCGTGGTATCTGAGGAATTCTTAGTCCAAGAAATGGGTTGCATACCCCGCACAGCAACAAAGGAAGAGCGGCTCACACTTACTTTCGAGTCCGAGAGTGTCTCTAATACCCTCACCCAAGAGGATTTGGAGGCCATAGCCGAGCGTGTGTTTCCTTTCTTTGCTAATGAAAAATTTGATATTTCTGAGTACCCTGAGATTGCGAACATCATAAATGATGAATTAACTAATAATGAACTTAACGAACAAGTTAATAACGATTCAAATTATGATGAAATAGACCACGAAAACACAACATACTTAAATAAACTTGCTCAACAAGTCCGTAGTCGTGGAGAAAATGGTCCAAAGGCTGACGAAGAATTGCATGTTGTTAATCTGGGTACCGAAGAAGAGCCAAGAGAGACTAAGATTGGAAGCTTCTTCAAGGGGGACGACAGAGACAGATTGACTACACTACTACGGGAGTTCGTGGATGTGTTCGTATGGTCATACAAAGACATGCCGGGTTTGGACAGAAAGGTAGCGGAGCACAGAATTCCGATCAGAGAAGATGCCAAGCCAGTAAAACAGAAACTCAGAAAGATCAAGCCAGAATGGTCTCTGCAAGTCAAAGAAGAGATTGAGAAGCTCCTCAGTGTGGGTTTCATCAAGGTTATCGAGTATCTGACATGGTTAGCCAACATCGTGACAGTCAGAAAGGCAAACGGCAAGGTTCGAGTTTGTGTGGACTTCCGGGATTTGAACAAAGCTTCCCCAAAGGATGATTTTCCACTCCCCAACATCGACATGCTGGTCGACTCCACTGCTGCCTACGAGGTTCGCTCATTCGTGGATGGGTTCGCTGGGTACAATCAGATTCTCATGGCCGAAGAAGATCAACATAAGACAGCTTTCACAACACCATGGGGTACCTTTTGCTACACAGTCATGCCATTTGGGTTAAGAAATGCTGGGGCTTCCTACCAAAGAGCCGTGACAGACTTGTTCCACGATATGATTCATAAATAAATCGAGGTCTATGTGGACGACATGATCATTCACTCCAAAGGGACCGATGGTCAACATTTAATCAATCTCCGCAAGTTCTTCGAAAGGCTTCGTCAACACAAGATGAGGCTCAACCCTGCAAAATGCACATTCGGGGTTATCCGAGGAAAAGTCCTTGGTTATATGGTCACTAAAAGTGGAATTGAAGTAGACCCCTCCAAAATCAAGGCAATCATCGACATGCCTCCTCCAAAGATACAGAAAGAGATCAAAGGTTTCATAGGCAGACTGCAATACATCAGTCGGCTTGTGTACCAACTCACTTCCATGTGCGAGCCAATCTTCAAGCTACTCAAGAACAATGTGGCTCTAGAATGGACCGACGCGTGCCAAGAAGCCTTCGACCAAGTGAAGCATTACTTGACATGCCCTCCTGTTCTAGTTCCGCCGCACAAGGAGAAGCCTCTTTTGCTCTATCTCACTGTCAATGATGAAGCCCTAGGGGCTATGTTAGCACAAGAGCAACGAGAGTCCACAAAGGAGAATGCCATCTATTTTGTCAGTCGCCGATTCTAAGGAGGCGAAAAGAACTACTCTGTCCTAGAGAAGTCATGTGCAGCATTGGTTTGGGTCACTCAAAAGCTCAAGCACTACATGGAAACTTTTCCGATCAAGCTAGTAGCAAAGGTGGACCCGCTTCGCTACATCTTCGAGAAGCCTTTCATGTCAACAAGAATATCCAAATGGTACTTCATGCTCGCCGGCTACGATATCACTTACGTCACACTAAAATCCGTCAGGGGGAAAGTGTTCAGTGACCAGCTTGCCGAATTCCCGTGTGACGAAGTGAAGGGGGAAGACGTACCCCCGACGAGCATTTAATTTGTACTGCAACCGAGGAAAATAAGTGGCAACTTTTTTTCGATGGCGCCGCCAATAAACACGGCTTTGGTATAGGAATATTGCTTGTTGATCCAAAAGACATCTACACTCCCATTGCCATCCGTCTGGAATTCGAAGCTACCAACAACATTGCCGAGTACGAAGCATGCATAGCAGGACTCGAAGCAGCTCTCGAAAGAAACGTCACGGAACTAGAAGTATTCGGCGACTCTTTGCTCCTTATCAATCAGCAATCGGGTAAATGGCGAACCCAAGACCCGACTCTCCAACAGTATGGTCAGCACCTTGAAGAACTGGTTGAACAATTCCAAGAGATCACTTTCAACTACCTGCCAAAGGATAAAAATCTCTTCGCCGATGCACTGGCCACCATAGCTTCATTAGTCGAAATGCCCAAAGGGAAAATGGTGAAGCCTTTCAAAATTGCCCGAAGGAACAGTCCGGCATATTGCATGAGTATCGAGATCAACGAGGTTCAAACAAACTCTCCGTGGTATTCGGATATCATGAATTTCCTCAAAGATGGCACTTATCCCGAGAATAGCAACAAGAAGTCTCAAGCAGCTCTGCAAAGGCTAGCCTCTCGATACGCACTGATTGGGGACCGAGTCTATAAAAGGCACCACGACGGGATCAATCTCTTATGCGCCAATGAGACCGAAGCTCAAGAGATAATGTGTGAAGTGCACGAAGGAGAGTGTGGACCCCACATGAATGGGTTTATGCTAGTCAAGAAGATACTCCGCATTGGTTACTATTGGAGCACTATGGAACGAGACTGTATCGAGAAAGTCAAAAGGTGTGCTAAGTGCCAATTCCACGCTAATCTACAACATGCTCCACCCTCGCAACTTTACAACATGGTCACACCTTGGCCTTTCTCTTGTTGGGGGATAGACATCATCGGTAAAGTTCATCCTGCCGGGAGCAATGGGCAGTCATTCGTCCTAGTGGCAGTCGACTACATCACAAAGTGAGTCGAAGCACAAGCCTATCGGACCCTCAACGCCAAGAAATTGGCCGAATTTGTAAAGATTAATATCATGTGCCGATATAGGGGTGGAAATGTTTGGCTCAAACCGTGGTTCGGAACCGAGCCGAGCCAAACCGTGCGGTTTAGCTCGGTTTTTAAAATTATGTGGTTTAGCTCGGCTTGGAAAATGGGTAAACCACACGGTTCGGTTTGGCTCACGGTTTGACCCTCCGAGCCGAACCGAGCCAAACCGTTCGAGCTGGACCGTCGAGCTGAGCCGTCGAGCTGAACCGTCGAGCTAAACCGTGAGCTGAACCGGTGAGCTATATTATAGACCATTGATTAAGTTTATTGATTTGATCTGAACCGTTAGATTTTTATAACCCTAACCTAATACCTTATCCGCCGACGCCGTGATAGATTAGCGATCAGTTGGAAACTCAAATCGGCAAAATCCTCTCATCTCGACATCTCCAGTTCTCTCGTCTCCTCCACCCACGACTCCATCCCTCCGACTCCATCCCTCCGGTCGACTCCATCCCTCCGGCCGACATCCTTGCTGGCTTCCTCCATGGATAATGTTGCTAATTGCAGTGTATGTTCTTCTCCATTTATTTTTTTTCAGTTTTGTTTTAAACAAAAATCATTTCTGTAATTTGTTTTCTGTTTTTCTAAAGTTGTTTTGCTTTCGATAATATGCCAATTGGTCTTATACTTTGCTATTTATTGCTGTCCTAGATTAGGTTTCTCATCAGGAACAAGTTTAAACTGCATTCTGTTATTGACATTTTCTTTATGTGAATAATTTAGGTTGAAATGACAAAGAAGCGAAAAGCTACTTCAACTCAAGAGACTGAAGTCGATTCCTCTACTGCTGTTGATGGATATAGTGATGCAAAGAGTAAAACTTTTACCTCGGAAGTTTGGGAACACTATAACAAAGTCATGGAAGGTAAAAAAGCGATGCATTCACTTTGTAAGTATTGCAACAAGAAATATGCTGCAAGTTGTAGCACTAGTACTCTTACAAATCATTTAGGCAAGTGTCCTAAGTATCCCTATAATGAGGTGAAGAAAAAACAAAAAACACTTGAGATTTTCAAAGAAGGGGACGGAGAAAGCAAGTTACTCCCTTGGAAATTTGATAAAGATGAGTGTAGAAAAGCTATTGGTAAGATGATAATTATCGATGAGCTTCCATTTAGCTTTATTGAGCGTGAGGGTTTCAAACTTTTTGTGAAGGTTGCGTGCCCTAGGTTGGAGTTAGTATGTCGCAAGACTATAGCCAAAGATTGCATGGAAATATATAATGAGGAGAAGAGAAGGTTGAAAAGCGCTTTATCTCTTAATGCTCATATGATTTGCCTCACAACTGATATATGGACTTCCTTGCAAAATTTGAGTTATATGGTTCTTACGGCACACTTTATAGACCATGAATGGAATTTGCACAAAAGAGTTCTTAACTTCAAAGTTGTTAATAGTCACAAAGGCCTTGCAATTGCTGGTACAATTGAGGCTTGCATGCTTGATTGGGGTATTGAGAATGTTTTCACTATCACCGTTGATAATGCTTCAGCTAATGACACTGCTGTTGATCACTTGAAAAGAAAACTTATAAGGAAAGGTGGAGTTATCTTGGAGGGTGAGTTCTTGCACATGAGGTGTTGTGCCCATATTCTAAACTTAATTGTTAGAGATGGGATTGGAGAGGTAGATGGATCAATAAGTAGAATTCGTCAAGTTGTGAGATATATAAGGAGTTCCCCACAAAGAGCACATCTATTTCAGGATTTTTGTGAGCGGGAAAAAATTGAGGATAAAAGCAAGTTAGTCCTAGATGTTCCAACTAGGTGGAACTACACATATCTCATGTTAAAAACCGCTCTTAAGTTTAGGAAGGCATTTGAAGCCATGGATTTAGAAACTACTCTCGATAGTGATCTCCCTAATGGTTGTCCTACAGAAAGTGATTGGTCACGTGCTACTACTTTATGCAAGTTTTTGAAAGCATTCTATGATGTGACTAGGAGATTTTCGGGTAGCTTGTATGTCACTTCCAATACTTATTTTCATGATGTGTTGATGATTGAGAAGAGTTTGATTGGGTGGGCTAATAGTAAGGATGATGCTGATTTGAAGGCAATGGCACAATCAATGCAAAGAAAGTTTGACAAATATTGGGGTGATATGACTAAGATTAACATGAATCTTTTACTTGATGTTGTCTTAGATCCTCGAGTCAAGTTGAACTATGTGAAGTTTGTTTATGCAACCATTTACACTGTTGAAAAAGTGGCTGAGTTGGAAAAGAGGGTGAAGGACACTTTATTTCGCATGTATTCTTGTTATGAGTTGATTGACAAAAATGCGAAAGTAAGTGTGGAGAATGTTGTTGAAGTGGAAAAAGAGACCGATTCTTCACGTAAACGTAGTCGTGATGATTTTGAAGATATGCAAAGCTTATATTATAAGCACTTGGAAGAAGTGGATCATGGTGCAAAGTCGGAAATTGAAAGGTTCTTGGAAGAAACGGTAGAGAAAAAAGTTGGGGACTTTGATATTTTGTTATGGTGGAAAATGAATGCCCATAGGTATCATATTCTCTCTCTAATAGCAAAAGACATATTTGCGATTCCTGTTATACAGTTGCTTCAGAATCAGCTTTTAGCACCGGGGGTCGTGTCTTAGACCCATTTCGCAGCTCCTTGAGTCCCAAGGTTGTGGAGTCTTTGATATGTGCACAAGATTGGTTGCGTGCTGAACCTATTCCAATTGATGTTGAAACGAGGTTGGAGGACTTTAGTGATTGTGAATCTGGTAAGTTAACCATATACAAATCAACTATTTTCATTCATTTATATTGTCCACTTTAAGTTTGTACATATCTTCTTATATTAATTATAACTTTACATGTTGCAGTGGTCACTGATAATTCAGATCTTGTGGGTCCATCTACCTTTAGGGACTGATATTTGAAGTTTGTAAGTATTTATTCTGCATTTCTTTTTAATTCTGCATTTCTTTTTATAAAGTCCTTCTTCTTCTTTATATGTGATTTTCTCATCACTTTCTCTGTTTCTCATGCAAGCTGTTTTCCATGCTGATGATGGGGCTGTGTTGATTGTAGCTGCTGTTGAAGGAAGGAGTCATGGTAAGTCCTTCTTCTTCTTTATATGTGCTTTCTTTATTTGAGCATATGGCTGCATAATAGTTTCTGCATAATATGAACTAGTTTTTGAAAGTTTGCCAGAGTAAAAATGGAGTAATGGACCTCCCTGCCCTTCCAACAACTATGACATTGTTGTAGAACCTTTGATTTTATTACTGTCACTCTATGGGATTTTTTTTTCTTGCTTTTATGGGATAGTACATCTTGATGGAAAGTAGGGGCTGTTTTTCTTTTTAGTGTATCATTTTTGAGACGAAGAGAGTATGATTTTGAGGCCGTTACTTCCACCCTGGCTGCTTTTGCATTTCCATGAAAGGATTGTTTGGTTTAAAAAAAAAGAAAAGAGGATTATTAGTTTGTCTTAAGATGGTTGTGGATGTTTGGTCTGGCTTATCTGTTTTGTGAAACATACATTCCTGTAGTATTCTTTTGTATTATGTTTTTGAGGCCTATCAGATAAGCCATCTATGTTTGACGTCATTATCGACTTTGTGATCTTCCTATCCATTTGCTATGAGTCTTATCTTGATAGGTTTTCATTATGAAACATTGATCATATCTTTGTATCTTACTTCCTTCCACCATGACATGTTGGTCTTAATGTTTGTGTCTTGTGACTTGAAAATTCACATAAGCAGAGATGAATGCTGCTTATTTATTTTTCATGTTACTCTCTATGCACTTGTGATTCTACAAAGGTACTACGAGAATGTGGTCTAAGTGGAAGCAATTGAATGAGTTGTGTTCCCTTTCTTTTATTTAGACTAAAATGTGATGCATCAATTTTAAGTGTGTATCAGTTTCTTGTAAGTTTCTGCAAGTCAAAATGTGCAGCCACTTCAAAATGTGGTCTAAGTGGAAGCAATTGAATGAGTTGTGTTCCCTTTCTTTTATTTAGACTAAAATGTGATGCATCAGTTTCTTGAAAATATTGGCCAATTCAGTTTTGAGTAATTGACAATTACTCCCTCCGTCCCAAAACAATTATTTATTTTTCTTGCAGTTGTGGTACTCTTTATTGATGCTTTTATTTTGTATTCTTGCAGCCTTACAAGAATTTTGAAGAATGGAAGTGGATGGAAGTATTGAGAACTGGACTATGATTCTTGTGTTTTGTTGGGACGGATGGAATTTTTCATGGATATCTTTTATTTTGTTGTGTGTTGTTGTTCTTTGTACTTTGTACTAAGGCAGGTTATGATTCTTGTGTTTTGTTGTTCTTTTATTTTGTACTCTTGCAGCCTTGCAAGTTTTCATTATGTTATATGTTTAGACTTTATACTCCATCAGTGTTTAATTTCTAAGTAATAAGTATGGTGTAAGAGTTGTGGTTCAAACCACGGTTTAAGCCACGGTTTAAACCGCGAAATCAGACCGTGGTTCAAACCGAGCCGAGCCGAACCGTGATGGTTTAGCTCAGCTCGGCTTCGACTATTTTGTGGTTCAGCTCGGTTTGGGATTTCTCCAAACCGATGTATAGCGGTTTGGCTCCTAAATTGCCCCAAACCGAGCTAAGCCGAACCATTTCCACCCCTATGCCGATATGGCGTGCCTCATGAAATCATTTCCGACAACGGATGCACTTTTGGTAGAATACAAGATCACCAAGCATAAGTCATCTCCTTACCGTCCCCAATCAAATGGCGCGGTTGAAGCAGCAAATAAAACCATCGAGACCATCGTCAAGAAAATGGCCTCAACAGGAAGGGATTGGCCCGAGAAGCTACCATTAGCATTGTGGGGCTACCGCACATCAATACGGTCAGCGACAGGAGAAACTCTGTATGCATTAGTCTATGGTTCTGAAGCCGTACTCCCAATCGAACTTGAAGTCCCATCTCTACGGGTCCTCCTCGAGAATCAAGTCAACGAGGTCGACTGGATGCAAAGTCGATATGAACAGCTAGCCTTACTCGACGAGAAAAGGTTAAGAGCACTCGAACGCACGAGGGCATATCAGCAAAGGATGGCAAGAGCTTTCAACAAAAAGGTGAAGCCTCGAAACATCAATGTGGGAGATTTGGTCTTAAGACAACATCCTCCTAACGCCATGAATCCCCTGAGGAAATGGGGACCCCGATGGATCGGTCCGTACGTGGTCAAAAAGATACTAAACGGCGGTGCAGTCCGGCTCGTAGATTTGGATGGTGACCAGCTGCCAAAGGAGGTCAACCTCGACAAACTCAAGAGGTTCTATGCTTAATAAACAAAGACCATAAAAAAAAAAAACCGCTCGCTAGGTTGAAAACCCACAAGGGCGGCCTAGGCAAAAATTAGAGCACGTGCAAAAAAGAAGCCCGCTAGATTGAAAACCCGAAAGGGCGGTCTAGGCAAAAAACAGGGTGCACACAAAAAAAAAAAAAAAAAATGGTCTTTGTTTGTTTGAACTACGAAGACCTGAGCCTCCCAACTGGAGGAACGTAGGCAACCTTCGGGTGCGGTCTAAAACATATCAAAAATACCCAATTCACTTCAAATAACAAAATGCAATTTTATTCATTCAATGAATTATTCAAACCATTACAACGGATTTATTGAGCAACAAAATACATCAAAACATTAAATCCTAAAACAAAGTGGTCTAATTTAATTGCAATCTGTTAGGGTACTAAGAAAAGTCCAATTTTCTCTTAGCCTTCAAAGGACCACCCGATCGTCTCCCAATCCTTTTCTTCTTGGGTAACGGAGGAGCACTAATACGCACCGAAACCTTCTGTGTTGCGGCACGTCTCCTAGCATAAAAGTCATCCAAAGGAGTACCGAAATGGTCAGCGAGAATGTTACTCGAATCAGCAGCAGCCTCCCTATATCTCAAAGTGCTGCTAGGCTCAAAACCCTTCCCCAACAACTCGGCACGAAGCACATCAACCCAAGTGATGCCACGGTAAAGGGTGCCAAATAAATAATCCAAGTAGCTCTCGGGAAGGAAGGCACTCCCCCGATGCAGAGGAGCAAAACCCCAACGGTTGCGGTCATCTCCCCAAGCCGACTGAAGCTCACTCGAGAAGTCAGGACCCATGTAAGAAACTGGACGAAGCATTCCATCCCTCGGAAAAGGAATCATCTGTTGGCGACCAAACTGCCGCAGAACCCGCTTTGGCTGGTAAAATGAAGAATCTCTCAAGCCGGGTACAACCACGTGCTGAAAACCAAGAGTCCATTCCACAAAAGGACGAAGACCCCAAGAAGGAGGACACCACTCAATATCAACGGTCACCCGAGAGGCAAAGAATTTCTTCCAACCATCTTCAGATAAATCCCGGATCAACAGCTTCCTTCTATGAACAGCAAAGGGAGACAAATCACCATCCGGGGAATAAATCTTGAAGTGTTCCCGGAGCCATATGGTCAAGAGCAAAGGGCTTCCCCGACACATCTTGCCCGTCCTATGTAACTCATCAAGGTCGTGCAACGTCTCCCCTACGATAAGAGGGATTATACTAAATTGTTGCTCCTTGGCTTGCAAAATAATCTCAGCCAAATGCGCATCCGCAGTCCCGAAGGGTGCAACAAACAGTACTTCACTAAAGAGACAAGCGGCCATGGCATTCCTCTTATTGAACCACCGGATCCTCCGAGTGTAAACTGAAGAAAATCGGCAACTCAGTTATGTCAATCACAGTACCATGCAATATCTTCCTCACGTCCTCAACAGGGAGATTCAGTAACTCAACCCAAGAGTCAATGGCACCACGGTGATATTTAGGGACGGCAATCCGACCAGCCAAAGTCATGCCGAGGATGGCCCCGAAATCATCAACAGTCGGAACCATTTCATTAGCCGAAAAGTTGAAGGTATGGCTGTCACAATCCCAGAAAGCCGCGGCAGCTCTCAACAAATTCCAATCCGGCTTCAACGTACGCAAAGTGAAAAGAATTCGGAACCCGAAGTCTTTGATGAAGGCCTTCTTGGGATGGGTCTTGAAAGAATACACGAAAGTGCCCAAGTCCTTTTCATAACCACTAACAAACTTGGCATCAAGAACAAAAGAATTGGAAGCCATGGAAAATGTTGATCACAAGCAAAGTTGAGATAATATGATGTTCAAAAATGGCAGAAAGGAGCTGTGAGAATCAAGTGGTCGAAAAGAGATGATATTATAGTGTTGGGGTTTCTTTTGGCCCAGCAAATGTCAAGCCCGGAATCTCGCCTCCCAGACGCGCGCGCCACCCGCCAGCGGTCTCAAATGCGCGCGCGTCCCAAGCCCACAGAGGAAAGCGCGCGCCTCCCAAGTCTAGATCACTTCAGAAAAGGACCTTGTCAGATATCTCCAGCCTAAATCAAGACACAGTCCCGGTCCTCAGACACCCAGTTGGGCACATCTTCTTCTGGTCCGCCCTTAAGGCATGTCAAAAATCGAAAGTAGGATAGAAACTCCCACTCAAAAAATAGGCTGTCCTCCCCGGATTCCGAACTCCCTAAGTTCTGTCACGGGTGCCATACCCTCAAGAGTCAATCTCAACATTTCATCCCCAGCAGGAACATTTTTCCGGTCGCGGTCAACTGTGCCCGCACCCCACAATTCAAAAAGAAGTCAAGTGTGACTCCAAGCGGCACGCGACTTCAAAGAAATACCTCATCAACGGATTTCACTAACGGATTCGTCCTCAAAGGTTCACTAACGGTCTCATCAACGGATTTCACTACGGATTCGTCCTCAAAGGTTCACTAACGGCCTCATCAACGGATTTCACTAACGGATTCGTCCTCAAAGGCTCACTAACGGCCTCATTCAAAGGTTCACTAACGGCCTCATCAACGGATTTCACTAACGGATTCGTCTCCAAGGTTCACAACGGCCTCTTCAAAGGTTCACTAACGGCCTCATCAACGGATTTCACTAACGGATTCGTCCTCAAAGGTTCACTAACGGCCTCTTCAAAGGTTCACTAACGGCCTCATCAACGAATTTCACTAATGGATTCGTCCCAAAGGTTCACTAACGGATTCGTCCTCAAAGGTTCACTAACGGCCTCCTCAAAGGTTCACTAACGGCCTCTTCAAAGGTTCACTAACGGCCTCGTTCAAAAGGTTCACTAACGGCCTCATTCAAGATATTCAGCCGGCAGGTTCACCTAACGAATCATGCCACCCCTCTATCAAAACAGCCGCTCACACAGGGAGCGCACCCCTCTCTTTCGCAATTTCAAATTCTTGCTTTCATCGAGTCTTTGCTTTTTTTTTCTTGGTGATGTCCTCGGCGGGTGTTTTTAACTTTCGTCGACGCGTTTTGCTTTGCAATCCACGTCGCCGAGGGGCT
>JAOWBW010001316.1:0-56791 GCA_026119855.1 Campanula takesimana | reverse complement strand
TTCAGAGTTGAACTAGAAGCTTTATCCTTCCGATTTTTCTTAGAGGGAGGGGGATTGCTAGGGGCGGCTGCAATTTCTTTGTCTTTTCTAGTCATACTCCTTCTACCATCCATTGCAATAATAGTCAAAGCTAAATCCAGTAAATTGTAGACAGAGAAAGAAAGGAACTTTGTTACCGGGATGAAGAAATTGATGTTGTAAATCTTGTGCCTTCTCCTTCAGTAGCCTTGAAATACTTGCAAAAACTGAATCTTGAACCTTAATTTTGGCAAAATCCCGAAACTGAAATTGGGGCAGATTCTAGGTTTCGGATTTTGGTGAATTGGGACTGAAATTGGATGTTTTTGTGGTGGGTTTGGAGTTTGGAGGTATAAGGGAGGTGGAATTTGGCGAGATTTGAAGGTTTTAGGGAAGAATTTGTGAGATTGGGTTGTAGGGCTTGATTTTCGGCTATGGTGGATTTTGGGTGAATTGGGTGTTTGTTTGATAGGTGAGATGATGTTTGAGAGTGAATGGAGTTGGGAGGGTGTGTTGGCCGAAATTATGGAGGATTAGTAGGATTTGTGAGTGATTGGAGATGGTACGCGGGTGGAGTGAGGGTTAGAGCATCTCCAACCCATTTCTTTAATTTTGCTTCATTTCTTCATTTTTTGCTTCAATTCTTGCTTCATTTTTTTTTTCAACTCCAACCCATATCTTCAATTTTGACTTCAAAAAGAATATACCAAGCATCTTTATCTTCCCACATCATCATTCCCCTACTCATTTAATTTCACAAACACTACACAAACTTTAGTCATTTTATATATTGAACCCTATGTTTTATTTTAAATGATAGATTTCAATTAATTAGTGAAAAACTATAATAATTTTTTTTATAAAAATATTATTTAATATAATCAAAACAATAAATATGCAATTAAACATTAAAGATAGTTTAAATTTATTATTTATATATTACATGAAGGAAAAAAATAACATAAGTAAAGCATTAAAAATTACATAGACCAATACATAGTTATGTTCTACTCCTCTGAATTTGTGTATCTCTCCCATAAATGTTCTATTAGAGCGTTCTGAAGTTCAATGTGAGCATTTTTGTCCTTAATTTTTCTATGCCGACCAATAAATTCTTGAAAGCGAGTATTTTCATCAATAGTTTCAACTATAGGAGCTGGCGTTTCTATCACATCAGAAATTGGTGCGCTCAAATCACGTTCATCCTCGATTATCATATTATGCATGATAATGCAAGCCGTAATTATATCGTGTAATACATCCTTCTTCCAAAAGCGTGCTGGCCCTGCAATAATTGAAAAACGTGATTGTAGGACTCCAAATGCGCGTTCCACATCTTTCCTACATGCCTCTTGTTTCCTAGCAAAATATTGTTTCTTCGGACCACGCGGCTCATGAATAGTTTGCACTAAGGTCGACCATTTGGGATATATACCGTCAGCTAGATAATATCCCATATTATATTCTTTTCCTTGAATAACATAACGTGCAGGAGGAGCAGTACCTTGAGAGAGATTAGAAAACAAATGCGATGATTCTAATACATTAATATCATTATTAGTTCCAGGCATACCAAAATACGCATGCCATATCCAAAGATCGTAGTCGGCTACAGCTTCAAGATAATACTCGGCTTACCACTACGCCCTGCATATTGTCCCCCAACCTGTAGGACAATTTTTCCATTCCCAGTGCATACAGTCAAGGCTGCCCAGCATTCCAGGAAAACCCTGTTTCTCGCCAATGTAAAGTAACCCTTGTCGTATCATTAGCATTAGGAGATCTCAGATATTGCTCTGAGAAACCTCAACAATGGCACGACAAATCTCTTTAAGCATTCAATTGTAGTTGACTCCACCAATTTTAAAAATTTCGTCGGTCGCATCACCTGGCATAGCATAAGTCAACATCCGGAACACGGCTGTTACTTTTTGTAAAGTTGATAAACCAAGTCGACCAAGACCATCACTTCGTTGCTCGAAAATTGATCATGGCCTTTGATTGCCTCAACAATACGAAGAAAACAGGCTTCGAGACATTCTATATCGTCGTCGAAATGTTTGTTCGTTGTATGTTGGAGAATTAGTAAAGTAATATTCACCAACTCACGATCTGCACTTCTCGATTACGATTGACCACGATATGACCTGGGATTGAGCCACGTCGGGTGGGATTGTGAAACATATTTTGATGGTGCATCAAGAAAGTGTAGTTATTTTGCACCATAGAAGCTAGCATTGTTTGAGATTCATCGAGACCATTCATGAAAAAATCATTTTCCTCACCATCCGACGAAGATGATGATGATGATGATTGTTGAAATGGTGTATTAGAAGAACCACCTATATTAAAATTCATTTTCTACTAGTGAAAGAGAGGAGATGATTGTGGATTTTGGAGTCCTGAATGTTGTTATTTATAGAATAAAAATAGATATTGTGTATAAGGGAGATATTATTTAGTGGTTGAAAAATGATAAGATAAGATAAAATCTCATTACTAAATATAAATTGTTACTACAAATAAATAATAACTATATGTATGTTCTAAAATTTAAACAATACATAATATCACAAATATCATTTCGTAGTTGATAAAGTACAAAAGACAAAAAGAATAAATTTAAAATTAGTACAAGTAATTAAACATATTATATAATTAAATAAATATACAATTTAATTTCATTAACACACAAAAAGTATTTTACTAAATTGAAGGCTAAAGTGCAAAGTGAAAGATTGTCTTCAAAAAATGAAGAAATGGAATAGTGTTTCTTCAAATTTGAGACACACTATTCACTTCTTCATTTTTTGAAGACAAAATTGAAGTGGGTTGGAGAGAGCAATAGTGCTCAAAATGAAGAAATGAAGAAAGAAATGAAGTGGGTTGGAGATGCTCTTAGGGAGAGAGAGTGAAGAACAAGAAGATAAGGAAAAATGGGAAAAATCTTCAAAAGATCCGACTTTTGGCTAAGGAGGGCGCCGTTCAGCGCTTAGGGTCCGGTCGGACCGCCTACAAGCTCCGGGCGGACCAATCAAGCGCGCGGTCAGGCAAACTTGTTGACTCGGGCGGACTTCTTGTGATTATTTTACGTCGTTTTCCTGTTCCTTTTTGGTCCGACCGGGTGTTATTCCAGGTCCGGCCGGATCTCTGCTTTTTTTTTTTTTTTTTTTAAATATCCCTACAAAACAAATATTAGAGAACAAAATAAAACAACAATTATAGTAAAAGTAAATAAACGAAATAATCCATCGGTTACCATCCCAATGATGCTTGTTTTAGGTCATTAGATCGACCCCTTTCTTTTAACCGGAATGGGCAACGAATGATATCGTGATGGCCTATTGTCTTTAACAATTCGCCATTGCATGCCCATTGGAGTGATAGAATTTCTGCGATCGATGCACATGCGCCATCCGGTATTTGTTTTCAACGGGATTGATTGTCTATAATCTTTGCATGCTCGCCATCCCGTTGTTTTCCTTTTTGGTGTCACCTCTTAAGACTTTTCAATTGTGTCATCTACCTCCTCATCGTCGTGCAACAATCTTTTCCGGTCTATACTTTTATCCCTAGCCCTTGATTCCTTTATTTTCTTGATATATTTTTCATAAGTATTGAGTTCATTGATGGATGTGTTTCTACCCATCCAAATCATATACTTCTATGACTTATTTGATGCTCAACCTTGGGTGTTTTGATGGTTTTTGGAGTGTTTATGAGTATAGGAAAGGAGCGAAAGAATGTATGGATTCATGTACGTTAAAGCGTGAAAATGAAGGATAAAGAACGGACCAGATAATAAAGATAAAGTGATGTGACTTCTTATTAATCAAGTCCATTGGATAATAATTTAAAAGAGATTTCCAACGATAGTTTACACGTCCCAATCGGAGTTCGTATGAAGAAGTTATGTAACGCCCATCCTTAATCTCTTTAAATATTTGACTTATTTGTTAAATTCTTGACTAGCATATTTATATGCTATTTTATTTGAATTAATTATTTAACTACTTTAGAAAATTAAGGTGGTTAGTGGTTAATGTCAAAGTTGAAAGTTTAGGGGCCTTTTTGTCAAGTTAGAACTTGAGGGCCTAAGTGTCATTCTTTGAAAGTTGAAAGATAAACTTGTTGCCTTCTCCTTCTCTGACTCACTTTTCCTTGAAAACATTCTCGTTGCTTCCTCTGTTCCAAAAGCTAAGTTTAGGATTCTTCCTATTCTCGACTCCTCGAGCTTAATTATCCCTCCGTTCGTGATTCTGATCCCGGATAAATATTTGTGGCGTTGAATAGAGCGTTTCCTGCCGAACAAAAATTAATTTGGGTTAACTTGATTTCGGACTAGGTAAGTTATTAGCTCCCCCTTACTTGTAATAACATGTATATATGTTATTCCCGATACTAGTTCTTGTTAAAATTGTGTTTTGAGCAATTTTTGGTGATACTTGTTAAATTCGTACGAAGGGAGTATTTCTATCCTAGTAGTGCAGAGAACTCAATACTAAATGGGTTTGTAAATATATAAGAAATTTATACTCCTATTCGTGAGGCGGTAAAATAGTAACTTGATTTAAATATTATTAGAAAAATCGTACAATTATTTGTAGTACGGGGAAATGAATGGAAGTATCCCTAAATGTTATATTAGTATGTTATAAAATTGTACTTATACTTTTGGGACGGTAAAATAGTTTAATGGAATAAAAGAGAATTATTATATTACTTGTGGGATAGTGGTAAATTAATAAAGTATCCCCATAGAAGTGTTTTGAGCATGTAAAATGCACTCTTGAATGTTAGAAAGTGTTAGTGGGTTATACTCCTACGCTTGAGACGGAGAATTTGTAAGTATAAAAGTCTCTGTTGAAATAAGAAAGTGTAAATTAAATAATACTTAAACGTGTTAATTTGCACTCCTGATAAGTTAGGAGTGTTAGTTAAATGTTACTTCCTACGTGTGGGACGGAGAATTAATGAAACTTGAATTCAGGGGAAAAGGGCCAAAATTTGTACCGCACGGTCGTGCGCCTTTATTTGGCACGGTCGTGCCAAATATCACCTTTAGGCAAATTTCCTCGACAGTGTTAGCACGGTCGTGCGCCTTTATTTGGCACGGTCGGGCCGAAAATGAAGTTTGTGTGAAAACCTTTCGACCTTGATGGCACGGTCGTGCCATTTTTGCACGCGCGGTCGTGCCAAGTGGAAATTCTGATTTTCCTTCTTGAATTGTTTCCTCCATAACTTTCTATAGGAGAGTCGAAATCAAGATCCGAAAGAAGCTGAATAACCTAGACTCAGATGGCTATTTAAAGAATAAATTAATGAGGTTTTAAAGTGATTGTCTAGAGCACCTAGATAGGTGTTTTAGGACATTGAACTTGAGTATAAGAGTATGAATGCTCTTATGTGTCTGGAAATCAACGTCTTGTGTACCTTAGGGGTATAAAACAATGTTTTGAACTTGAACATCCTAAGAATAGGATTGAGAATTGGTAAGAGTAAAGTGTATAACTCTTATTCATGATTGAGTGTCCAAAGATTGGAATAAAACTTGAAGTATAAGACAATAAAATCTTGTACATGACTTGAACATCCAAAGAAAAGAGATTAAAACATGAATATAAGATTAATAAATCTTGTATATGCCTTGACACCAATATATGGGTAAGGTGTAAACTCGAAAGTGCTCAGAACAAGCATTAACGTGAATAAGAAATATTCTTGACTTGTAGGTGCAAACATCGCACATAGTTGCTTGATAACAATGTGACTTCTTGATTACTTGAAGCTTGTTTCCCGTTGAGCTAGTCCACGAATCTTGGATTAGTCTCCCCTCTCGTAGCTAAAGTTTGTGTACCTAAAGGACACCAACTAATGTCTTGAACTTGAATATCCTAGGAATAGGATCGTGAACTTGATTGGGAGATGTATAGCTCATCTTCTTAATTAAAACGTGAATATTAGATGAGTAAATCTTGTACTTGTCTTAAATAACCAAAGAGTTGGATTGATAACTTAAGTATAAGTTAATTAACTCTTGTACATGTTTAACCATCCAAGAAAATGGATTGAGAACTTGGATACAAGATGATAAAATCTTGTAAAAGTCTTGACTGTCTTGATTGTCTTGAAAGTCTTGAATGTCTTGAAACCATTACATGAGTATGGTAATAAACTTGAAAGATTCTTGATGTGTATACGCAAATCTTGCATGTAGCTACTTGATAGAATGTAGCTTCTTGATTATTTGATACATGATATGAATAACCAAAGAATTGGGTTATGAAACTAGTCAGAGAATGATTAACTCTACTGTATACCTGAACTTGATACGTGTATATTGGAAGTGCTATGAATAAGCACTAAAGTACTAGTGATTGGTTTTAATTGTGTATATACTCAATGAAGTATATAAAGAATAAAGAATAATTACATAACACAATATGTGTTAGAAAATGTATTCGATTATTAACGATACATATACGTGAAGTATGACCATGTCTAGGTACAATGTTACCTATTCTACTACGTGTTTAGAGTCTAAGGTATTGGGCTCTACTTGATAGTAAGGGTATCGTGATAGACACTTTAATGTGTTAAACGTGATATAAATATGTACGTGCAAACTTGGCATGTGACTAAGTGATATACCCTACTACGTGATTGAGGTCTGTTATTAATAGACCCTAACTTGGATTGATCGTGTTACATGGACACTTACGTGCCATAGTTGAACTTGATTGGTATTCGCAATAATTGCGTACGTGTACTTATATTCTCGTGAGCACATGATATATGATTACATGGTGCATATTCTCGTGAGCACATGATACATGATTACATGGTGCATAAAGAATAGTCCACTAATAAGGGACTGAGTTCTATTCTCGTAGTTCAAGTAAACATCTACTTGTGCATTCTTGTGTGAGTCCAACTGGTTCTCCGTGCTTGTTCGAAAATATATTGGTTCACGCTTGTCGCGAGAGCTGGGGCTTAAGTGACAATTGGGTCCCTATGTATTTCCGCTTGACCCCTTACTACCGGCCATAGTAAGGGCATAGCTTCCTTGGTTGGAGCAATAAGCCTGACTTAAGTGAATGCTAAACTCTTGTCTTGAACACCTCGTGGATCTTGTTCTTGTGGATGACACTGGTTACCGGGTCTTCTTATATACTGCACAGCAGTTTCTTGTTCTTGTTCTTGGTTGTCCTCAGCTAGAAAAGCATCGACAACAAATGGTATTCTTGGGAGGAATAAGGAAGGATTCAGGTAAAAATGCGTGATAGGCCTACGTGCATCTTGGTGAGCTGGTCTAGCCTCTCACACTACTTGACTACTTGTTACCTGATTATATCTTGAGCTTGATTACTTATTGAGTTGGCTTAGCCTCTCCTATACTTGTTACTTGATGATACTTGATATATGTTTAGTTGAGTATCTACTTGTATTGCATGATAACATGACATATAGTTGCATGTTAATAGCTTACTGAGATTTATCTCACCCTTTATTTGTTTAATTGTCCCCCCCCCCCAGGAAAGCAGGGGATAGTACGCAGTGAGGCTCGACTTAGCTGGGAACTTACTCAGCAGGATATTCTTGTTAGAAGTTAGTGTCCTTTTATATTTTGGTAAGGACGATCTTGTATGAGTTAATAAACTCTGGGCTTGTATTGGGGTAGTATTTGTTGTCCCTAGACAGTTCTTGATGCCAGCTTATTTGCTAGGCATGTCTTCCGCTGTATGTAACCTTGTTTGGTTTTAATTTTCTTGGTCTAGAACTCGTGTGAGCTATCTTAGCTCCCTACTCTTGAGTATATATATCATGTCAATTTTGTTTTTAACAGGTATTGTTCCTGTTTCCCGTTAGTTTCTTGTTAGTTACGCGCACCAAGTTCGAGATTCTATTAGGGAATCCCGGGACTTGGGGCGTGTCAAGTTATAGCCTCCGGAATATTGCGCGATGATCACCGAAGCACCAGGCGCCCACTTGCTCCTAACCAGGCGCCCACTTGTTGTTTGGGCAGAAAATGCAGTAGTTTTTTTACCAAAGTCGCCCACTTGCCCCCTAATAAGCGCCCACTTGCCCAGGGACCTTAGGGGAATTTTCCAGGGATTTTTCTGGAATTATCCAAACTTTGAGAGGCCTTTCAGTAATTTTCAAAATTCCAGAGACTTTTCTGAAATTGTTGGAGAACCTTTGGGGAATTTTTGAAGGGCTTTTCTGGAAACTCAAAAAATCCAAGGGGCTCCTGGGAAAATTCTGGCCAGCAACTTAATTTCTCCTTTTTCAACAAGGAATCCTATGGTTTTTCCTAATTTTACACCTCATTAGCCCTAGTATTAATATAACATTCCATCCACATTATTTTAGGGATACTTTATTCAAGGATTCAAGATTTGTATCAAGATTTTCATCAATTCATTCCAGGTTTTGATGTTCTTTATTATTTTTCTTGTTTTCTTTGTTATGCATATGAGTAACTAAATATTTAGATTCATGGATTGGTAGTAGCAAATACTAGATTTTTATGCTATAGATTTAATTCTTCCATTCAATATTAATTATTGTTCATCAAAATATTCTTCATGCTAAATTCTTTAGTTTCAATTATATCCGCATATTGAAATAAAATAGAATGAAAAAAACTTATTACTACTAAATTAAAGTTTTTTTTTTTTGAAGGAACTACTAAATTAAAGTTAAAAAGATAATATTTTAGACCTTAAATATGACTATAAAATAGTCATTTATAAAAAATCAACAGAAATAATGGAGTATCAAGATACTGTTATTGAAAAATTCCACAAATCAATTCAAAAGGCTGAGGAATTTGAAATTGGCGACTGACCTAGATGATTTAAACATTTTTAAATTTGGATCTAGAGGAGTTAGGGCAAAATCGTGTCCACACAGAAAGAGAAAATCGAATGAAAATAGACTGAACTATATAACTTACAAGTCTATCGTTGGAGAAGACCGGCGCGAAGGAAAGTTCTCCGGTGGGGATGCAATTGTTTGCCGACGATAGACATAGATGTTTTGTTGATACCGCCGGAAGCGATTGAAGTTTGAAATGGCAATTAACCATGGGCATGGCCCATTTTAAGCCCCACGCTACACCCCCTAGTTTTTTTTTAAAGAAAAAAAACTATTTTACATATCATTCATTCAAGCTAATTGTCATCGTTTTTACAAATTTTTATGGGAAATAATAAAGTTACAAAATATGGTTACAAAATGTGGCTTACAAAATGAGGTGTCATAATTGCATTGGTGTTTTTAATTGGAGTGTGCCGGGTCCACTATCGATGTAGCCAATGAAATATCGTCACCGCATCTTGTATCCTTCATTTTGTAAACTTCTTTTGTAAGTCTAGCATTGCCCAATTTTTATTGAGTCTATTACAAATCTATTTCCTGCTCTAGTTAGATTCGTGGACTTTGTTTTTCCTATTTGGAATCCCGAATTTATTTTTATTTTTTCATGTTTCATTTGTAATACTCACTATTATGGCACGATAATTTTGGTAGTGGACTTTTTCTCGTGATTTTTATTTATGAGTATGTAATACTTCACATTAAATTTTAAGAAAATTTATTAATTAATTTTAAATGGTGATCAATACTGATTTTTAAAATTTTTATAAAAATATTGTTTTTTTTGTACTTTTTTCCGTCTCAAAATAGAGGTGTTCTCTTGTGAAAACACCTAGATCCGTCTCATAGAAGACACGGGTCGACCCATGACCCGTGCACAACATTCTCCGCGAATCGTAGAATCCCAACCCATGCTCCACTCAAAATCTGCCACGTGGCAGCGACCCATTGGCCAAAAATAAATCCCATAATATTTTTACAAAAAAATAACTCATTTTACTCATCTTTCTATTAACTATAAATACGTGTAACACTAACAATAACTAAATGTAATTATCGTTATACTGAAATATAATAGTGTTTTTCCAGAATATTTTTTATTTTTGAGTATTTTCATTTTATTTTTTAAAGGAAAGTAACATTTGAAAAATAACAACTTATATACATGAATGTAATTATTTGTACAAGTAAATGTAACACTTTAGTAGATGAAATTGTAACAGATTTCTATAGATAATGTAATACTTTTACATGTATCATAATAAATTGAACCCATTGTAACTTATTATTTGAAAACATATCGATATACTATTATACAAGTAAACGTAACTGTTTTACAATGTTATTATACAAGTAAAATGTAACATTCGTTTATAAAATTGTTACTTTCTTATTTTTACCATGTTACTAACACAAGTGTTTTTAGTTCTAAAGTGTAAATGGTTGAATTATTACTTTTCTATACATATGTGTTACAATTATGTATAAACACTGTTACATATAAGTAACACGTTCGTTATATTTTAGTTATAATAAGTGGAGTATTACTTTTGGAAAACGAATAAAACATAAAAAAAAAAAAAAACACTGTTACTTTTTTGTATATATGTATTACTTTTATGTATACAAATTGTTACATATACGTAACTCGTTCGTTACATTTTAGTTATAATAAATGGAGTATTCCTTTGAGAAATGCTAGGGGCACAAAATATGGTTACAAAATCTTGCTTACAAAATGAGGTGACGATAGTTTATTAGTTGCATCGATAATGGACCCGCCACATTCTACTTGAAAACACCAATAAAATTATTACACCTAAGATTTTGTGATTTTTTTGTGCCCCTAGTATTATTGTTTTCCTTTCCCGTCTCGATTTTTACTCCCCAACTTAACCGATATATACAGAGGAATGCGTTAAGCGGGAGCCCTAAAATCCTGATGTTAGAAATAGTTTGCGATTTGTGGTCAAACAACAAAAGTCTGCGACTTGCTAAGAACATAACCGCCAACAGGTATGGTGAAGAATAAGGCGAGAAGTTGTAATTCACATATCCCAACCGAAGAATAATACTAGGGGCACAAAAAAGTCACAAAATCTTGCTCACAAAATTCTAAGTGTAATGATTTTATTGGTGTTTTTAATTAGAGTGTGGCGTGTACATTATCGATATAGCCAATAAAATATCGCCACCTCTTGTTGTGAGCCAGATTTTGTGAGCTTATATTTTGTTCCCCTAGCATTGCTCCCCAACCGAATTAGTATTTGAAAAGATACTTGTAAGAGTTCCGGCCAAGTCTCTGATGAGATTCAAACTTGTTTGCAAGCTTTGGCGATCGACCATCCTCCATGATCGCCGCTTCCATCTCTCCCACCGCTCTCTTTCTCCCTCCCGCCCCTCCCAGCTCCTTGCTTTTGTCGGCACTTATTATCCCTTAACCTGGTACAAGCCTTCTCCTCCTATTCACATTCAATACCCAGTTATTCATTCCAGCTCAGGAATCATATCCAAATACTATGACGAGAATGATCTGCTGAGGGACCCTGTTTCACTTGAGAACCGGTTTGTATGCGCTTCCGCCTCCACCCATTGGGAAAGGACTGTTGGGGAAGACTATTGCACAACAGAGGTTGTCAACGGTCTAGTGTGTTTCTACTCGAACAACAACATATTCTTATGCAACCTCTCAACCAGCGAAACCATGACTCTTCCTCCACCATCACCGCCTCACCCTCATCGTTGCTACTTGGGTTTTGATGACATTAACAAAGTGTATAAGTTGCTTCACATTAAGAAAGAAAAGTCAAAGATTCTCACCCTCAGGTACCGAAAAAGAAAGTCGATGGCTTAAGTCAGAAAGGAAGTGTTATCAAAGGTGTTGTCACTACAACGATAACACTTCGGACAACACTTAACACACACGAACAGAAAATAATTTCTGAAAAGAGTTTGCAGCGGACAAAACACACAAGAATTATTTTTCTCAAGATATATAAATTATATATCTTGTGGGATGCCTCAAAAGGCGAGACCTTCACTAATAATATGAAATGAGTACAAGGCCGAGAGTTCCCTAATGCTATTACAATGAAAGCTTTGTGGAACGACTAAGACTATACACGAGACCCTATCCTAGCCAAGACAAACTCATAATACTCGATTACAAGAATGGAAATGTTTGGGAAGACATGGTTTATCGGAACCAAGGAGTGTATAGACTTTCTTGTGTGAGAATGTGTGTTGAAGTAGCTTCAAGTGTTGTATCTTCAAACATCATCCTCCTTGCTATTTATAGGGTTGAAGTACTTGGGGAATACTTAAATAATTGCTTGGACAGTGGATAAAAACGTGGTGGAGTGGAGTGGCCGAACTTGGGGAGGTTATTCTCCACATTTCCTAAAATGTAGGAGCAAACTCTTTGTGCCCAAGTCTTTGCATAGCCCTCTTGTACCTTCTTGCTATCCACGCCTTGTACATTCTTGATCAACAACTCAGCCCTTTGAATGGGTCAAATCCCATGTGTTTGTTGTGAAGTAAATCCCACATGTTTATGGATAAAATCCTCTTTTATCCATAACTCTTCTTTAACTTCCTTGCAATATTCTAGCATAGTATATACCTGAAAATTGGACCAACATAAACACTAAACTTGCATAAATATTAGACATTAGTACAACAATTATTTATGAAGCAAATATCCAAATATAATCCCAGACAGTCCGTCGGGTATCACTGGGACAGTGTTGGCAGCACTTGTGGTATCACCACGTTCTGCACTTACATGTACAATCAGAACCAGAACCAAAATCAGGATTGTTGGAGGAATACATGTTTAAAAAATTCCGTTAAATTTTGTAGAAGTTATTGCTTTAGATCCGCAGTGTATTGGATTTATGACACCTGCTTGATATGTTATGATCTTAATAAAGAGAGTTACTCAACAATTAAATATCCACTTGTCCCTGATCATGTTGGTACCCCTCTCCGCGCTTTTAAAGCACCAATATTTTCCATGTGGAATCATCATTGGGGGCGCTACTATGATTCTTTGGAAGCTGGGCTTACACAAATTGGGGGACACTTGGCACTGACTCATTCGTCTATTGGATCAACGGAGTTTAACATATGGCTGTTGGATGATAACGTTAAACACAAGTTTTATCCGTTATGGGATAAAATAACTATTCATATACCAATGGAATCCATTTCCTCCTAGTTTTCCATCCTGGGCCAGTGAGATATCGTGGTCCTCTTTTATTAATGTTCCTGCTGGGACCCTCCCCGGGACTAAGAAGATTGTGTTCACAATTGGGCTAGGCATGGTGAATAAACCTGGTGTAGGTTTGCGTATGCCTGTTTATACATATGACCTAGAATCTGAAAGGTGGGAAACGCTTGACAATGATTACCTACCAGCTGCTGGTAATTTTTCTTCTGTTGAACCAACTTACAAGGAATACTCACAGATATATTACTTGCAGGAGGATAATATTCTGCCGTTGAAGGATATTTTAGGACCACATGATGAGAATGAGGCATATCTGGAATCCATGGAGAAAATGTTGATATGTTAGTGTTTGGTTTGAATGAATAAAAATGCAGCATTTATAATTTCATAGGTAGAGTTTATGTTTTGCTATACAGCAGAGAGGGAGTTACCGCATTGATAGTGTTTGCTCTTTTTATTTTGGAAATGTGAGTTTGGTTTATATCAAATGTATGGATCACATATTTTTGAAGCCATTTAGTCAATATTTACTTGTCAAAATCTTGTCTTTCACTTATACCAGAAAAGTATACAAGGGTTAGCATTTTGTTTATTTTACAAGTAATAATAAGGGCAATTTTCTTTCTTAAAACAACTTAGTTGGATGTTTCTGCACTTTATGATACTTTGGTGAATCCTTTTGATTGATTAAATATGCATATATATATATGTGCATAGTTAATAGCCACCATGTATGTAGTAGGAACAAAGCAATGTACATTAAAAGATGATCTGATCCAAGTTTTACATACAAGTTATGCTACTGATTCCAACTTATGCAAGATGCTGAATTTAGTTCATTAGTATTTTGTTATCTCAACTGTTTTGGTAATTGCAATTCTCCATATATTATGGGATGAAAAAAAGTCAAATTCTTTTAACTTGGTTTGAATTGTTTACCCTTAAAATTCTTAAATATAAACATACTAATTAAAACAATGAACCATAATAGGACCTATCTGCTGGAAGCATACAGAACAACTGAAAACTTTCAGAGGCATGACTTCCTTTTAAGCCCCTGTTACCCTAAAACTACATTCTTCATAATCTTTGGGTTAATGACAATTTAGACCCAGAAGTACCATACCACCCTTCCAAGCGAACCCTGGGTGTCTTTTTTTTGTCAAATCGGGTCTTCATGATTTAAAAACTCGCCAAATAAGGCATTTTTGATGGATTTCGTTAGAAAGTCAGTTAAAAGGCATGAGCCATGCACGTGACTAACGGAAATAGGTAGTTTAAATTAAAATTAACTATTAAAGGTGTTAAATAGCATATCTAAAAACTGAAGGGGCTTAGTGAAAATTTCAAACTTAATAGGGCTGAAAATCAAAATAACTATTAAAATAATAAATAAAAAGGTTTTTAAAGTTATTTTCAAATATTAATAAAAAATAAAATAAAATAATATTTTTATTTTATAAACAAAATAAATAAAATTTTACATTTACCAAAACAAAACTCATCCAATAAATATACAACATTTTATAATTTATAATAGAAAATAAAAAAAATAAGACATTAATGTATTTACTTTTTCTTCACCCATATAATTTAATATTTTTTATTCAATCTTTATTATTTATCATGTTAGCAATATCTAAATTAATAAAAATTGAACATTTTTGACAAAAATATACAGTATTAAATTAATCTCCAATTTATTCTACTTCAAAAAAAAATCTCCAATTTAAATCTGCACAACACTCAAAATGGTGATGAAATCCAGAAAGCTAGAATTTGAGTTACAATGAAATTTCATAATGGATATAGTGCATACATCACATGCTGATAAAATTGGGCTTGAACAAAACTCAGCAAATTAGAGCAAAACCCCCAAAATTAACGACTTCAAAATGGTGAAAAACGAGCAAATCAATGTAAAGATTATCGACATTTCCTCTTGTAATTTGGTAATTTCCTCCTCTTTCTTCTGATCAAACTTCTTGCTCATCTTAGCCTACTGGTTCTTCTTCCTCTCTTGCATTCCTCCATAATTTCCGGCAAACACCTTCATACTTTCCGACCAAATTTATTTCTTCCCCCCTAGACCTCGCCCGCCTCCTCCTCCACCGCAATGCCGCCGTCACAATCTTCACCATAGTGCCACACCATCCAACTACCCCTTCATCTCCGCCACCCTCTCCGACATAGCCGTCACCATAATCGACCTCCCCTTCCCTCAAAACATCGCCGGAATTCCCCCCACCGTCGAGAGTACCGACAATTGGGCCGTTCTGTCTAGCCCAACCACCAAAAGCCCAGCCAATTCAACCCAGAAACCGCCATGGATGCTCTGACCAGACGAGAAGCAAGAATAAGGAACCCCTGTTTTGTACGTCGCATTCGGATCACAAGCCGTAGTCTCGCCGGAGCAATTCGAAGAAATCAAAACTGGGTTAGAGAAATCGGAGTCCAATTTGTTGTGGGTAGTCCGAAAAATCGAAAGTGGATTCGCGGATGGATTTGAAGAGAGGGTCAAAGGGAGGGGAATGATGGTTCGGGAATGCGTGCGAGTGTGTGACGGAGGAGGAAGAAAGTGGGTTATAGTTTTTTTTTTTTTTTCCATCCCTTGTTTTTTTAAGATGTCATTTATAACCCCTTCAAACTTAATCGCAATTCAAACAACCTAATTCTGTTAGTCACGTGCTTGGCACATGATTTTTAACTGACTTTCTAACGAAATCCGTCAAAAAGGCCTTATTTAGCGAGTTTTTAAATCATCAAGACCCGATTTGACAAAAAAGCATATCAGGGTTCGCTTGGAAGGGTGGTATGGTACTTCAGGGTCTAAATTGCAATTAACCCATAATCTTTTGTTTCTATGTACACAAGGACCATTTTTATAAGGGCAAATGACAATTTAGGGCCCAATGTTGACATGGTTTTCACAATCAGGGGTCCAATTTTTCAATTTAGTCAATTTAGGGCCTGATATGGCCGAAAGTTGCCAATCTGGGGATTTTTGACGAAATTTGTTAAAAAAATTCGTTAACTCACCATTTGCCGCGCATATGAGGGATCACTGAATTAGTTTGCAATTGGTATTGACTTTTAAGGGGCTAAGTGAAAAGTTTCAAATATAAGGTATTAAAAATTAATTTCGTTAGTATCCACTTTACATCCCTTAAAATTTGCCTCATTATAATTTAAAAATTATTTTCGTTATGTGCTAAATAAAATAATTAATGTCCATAACATGTATTAACATCATCTAAAATAATTTTAATTTTATGTTGCAAAGTTATACATTTCCATAAAAATAAATATTATCCAAAATAAATCATTAAAATAGTTCTATTTATTTTCAATTTACAACAATAAAAAATGGGAAAATCCAAAAACTCTAAACTAGTGTTATTAAAAAGAAAAACAAAAAGAAAAAGAAAAGAAAGTACTCCCTCTGTCCCCGACTAAGGTTCTTACTTTCCTTTTTTGTTTGTCCCAGACTAAAGTTCTTAGTTGTTTTATTACTTAAAATGGATCATGAGACCCACTTGTCATTCTCACAACAAAACTCCCTACCCACTTTATCTCTCCTACTTTCTCTTACTTACTTTTTCATACTCACAACATTTTTTTTTTTAATCTCCGTGTAAAGTCAAACTAAGAACCTTAGTCCGGGACAGGAGGGAGTAAAACAATAAGTTACCATCAGATCTGGGTTCCAACCCTTCCCCTTCCCCTTCCCATATCCCTACCCTCCCTGCTTTCTCATGTATTCATCACTTTCATACTATTGAGTAACTCATGCAGAAACTAATTTACAAATTTTAATATCTTTTATTTTTTTATATTTTTGTTTAATAGTATTAGTTCATCTTAAATTATAATAATTGTATAATTTTTAACTATAATAGGTAACTATAATAATTATTATTAATAGTAAATATAATTGTTAAAATAAATAGTTAAATATTATTAGTTAACTATTTATAGTGAAATATAATAGTTAACTATTTATAGTAAAATATAATAATTAACTACAATAGTTAACTATAATAGTAACTATACTAGTTAACTATAACTACTATAATTAACTATTATAGTAACCATTACTATTATAAATATAAGTTAACTATTATAGTTATTATTACTATTATAAGTAATAGTTAACTATTACTATTATAAGTATTATTTATTATAATTGTTAACTATAATAGTTACCCAATATAGTAACTAATACTATTATCTAATACTATTAGTTATTAGAAAAAAAATGAAAAGTCACTTATTTATTAGGTGGAATTGATGTGGCATCACCAAATACTTCCTTTGACTATGACTTGTCCACATGGCAACACCATGGCTCTCTTCACCAACTTTAATATATATATATATATATATATATATATATATATATATATATATATATATAGGGGGTATAGGCCAGATTTTAGCGGTCTCTGTTAACCATATAAATTTTATTTTTATGAACATAATAAACATAATAACAGACATTGTAAAAATATACATAAGAAGAGGAGTGAGGAGTAGTTTCTTACAGTGAGCTTGGCGAGCGGAGGGGATGTGGTGGTTGGGTCGTCAATTAACAGCGGAGAAATACTCTTTTTTTTTTTTATATATATATATATAGGGCTATACTATGAAGTACTGAAGGATTTTTAAGGATTTTAAGTAATATAACTAAGGGAATCGGAAGGGGGTTTTAAGCTACCATGCTTATAAAAACCTTGCTTTTTATTGAGTTTTTCTCGTTCTTGAAACTCGTAATTACAAATGAGAAAGGAAAGGGCTTTTATAGCCTTCAACTAGAAACCTAACTAGCCGGTTTTGTAATCGGTTACCTAAAGCATCTTAATAATTCATAAAGCAAAAAAAAACATTTAGGGGGGTATAGGGCAGATTTTAGCGGTCTCTGTTAACCATATAAATTTTATTTTTATGAACATAATAAACATAATAACAGACATTATAAAAATATACATAAGAAGAGGAGTGAGGAGTAGTTTCTTACAGTGAACTTGGCGAGCGGAGGGGATGTGGTGGTTGGGTCGTCAATTAACAGCGGAGAAATACTCTTTATATATATATATTTATATATATATATATATATATATATATATATATTATATATATATATAGGGTTATACTATGAAGTACTGAAGGATTTTTAAGTAATATAACTAAGGGAATCGGAAGGGGGTTTTAAGCTACCATGCTTATAAGAAAACTTGCTTTTTATTGAGTTTTTCTCGTTCTTGAAACTCGTCATTACAAATGAGAAAGGAAAGGGCTTTTATAGCCTTCAAACTAGAAACCTAACTAGCCGGTTTTGTAACCGGTTACCTAAAGCATCTTAATAATTCATAAAGCAAAAGAAACGGCTAACTTTACATAAAGCAAAAGTAAAGATAACGAATATTCTTTTTATAAAGCAAAAGTAAGAAAATTCTGTCGGCCGCCTTCTGTCATCGCTTACGTTTTTCTTTCTGCTTCGTCATTGCTGACGTTTATTATTATCCAGCTGTCTTTGGAAATCTAGAAGTCTCGATAATTACTGTCTATTGTGGGGATGGTATCATCTGTCTGGCTATCTTGCATGATGTCATCATCTGGTTGTGGCTACGGTGTGTCTTCATCATTGTTGATGTGTTGTTGCTCTAATTTGTCGCCTTTTCCTACGAATGGGAGAAGCATGTCCCAGTTGTCTTTCGCCCAGATTTGGACGTAATGTCCTTCTGCCATTAACTTGGTTGTGCCATGGGAAATGTCTAGGAAGGTCTGGAGTTTGTTGTTGTTTCTTGATGAAGCTTGTATGGAAGTCTGTGAGTGTGTCCACGTTCTGTTCATGAAGCCAAAAAAGGCTTGAGAAATCAATGTGTCCTTCGATTTTGACTGCCATTTCTAGGAGGATTTGGTCTTCTGGTTTGGTGCTGATGAAGATCCTTTTTCTTGCAGGTCTGTATGTATGACTGTCGGCTTCTGGAAATGATGAGAAGATTTTACATCCTACTTTTTGTGAGTAGGAGTGTGTGGCTATGTTTCCTGCTACCAATGTAAATTTTTCTCCAAATGTATTGATGATTTTTTCTGTGGTAGGAGTTAGTCGAAATTCAATGTAATCAATCATACCGTAATGGTAGAATTGAGTAATAAGCTCTGGCATGTCTGTTGTAAATAAATTCACTTGTAACATTAGTACTCCTGTATCATTTCCATCACTGTTTATCCTTTCTATGACTTTTACTCCTGTGTATTTTATTTCACGAAATACTATCTGTATGATTTTTTGTTATAACTTATACAGGATTAAGGGTAATCCTGTACAAATCTTTTCAGATATAATGTCGTCGAGGCCTTCTACTCTGTCAAGCACTGGCTGTAAAGTTTGTCTCCATGGGATGTCTAAAATTCGAGCTTTGAAACTGTCGAAGTCCCTGTGGATGGGATCTGTTGTGCTTTTCAGTTGTCTCTCAAGATTGGCTATTTGTTGCTTGAGCATGTGGTTTTCAATTTGTAGCTGGGTGTCTTTCCCCTTTTGAAGAGCATGTTTTTGGAGATTTATAATCATCTCTTTCTGTCTTTTAATGATCTGTTCAGGAGTTTCTTTTATCATTTCTGAAAATGTTTTTACTTCTTCATGCTCTATAAAGAAATTTTCAAGCCCGAAATATCCTCTAGCCACATTCATGGTATCTAAAAAACTGTAGAACCCTTTGTAAAGAGGGTCTGTACACTGTATATGTTTAATGACTGTTTCCCATTTATTGAAAATTCCAAGTTTTGTGCCTCGAAAGATTATGTAGTGAGAAAATATATTTGGGACTGTTGTTTTTTCCGGAGTTTTTTGGGTTATTTCTAGAAAGTAATACCCAAGGGAGTTTAAAATCTGTACTTTCTTTGTCGACTCATTTGGAAATGTATGTATGTGCCAAAGATTGTCTAAGAGACACTGTTGTTTGACTGTTAAATCCATCCCGAAAATGGGCCTGAATTTTTTGCTATTTCTGTGCAAATGGGCAATGTATTTGGGCCAAATGTAATGGATTGATGTTGGGTTCTGGGGACAAAATGTTTATCAGAAATCTTTTTGAAAGAACTTGACCCCGCCTGTGAGGGATTTTTGTTTAGAAAGGATAATGGGTAATACTGGGTTATGCTGTGATTATACTGTTCTGTCTTGACACTTTCATTATCTGAACTGTCCATCGCCGTAGGTTTTCCTTGCTGTTGAGGATGTATCACTCTTCTTATTCCTTTGCCTTTATCCATTGAATAACCTGTTCAGATTTCTTGATAAGATATCAGCAATAGTATTATTCTTTCCTTTGATATGTTCAAAGTTTATAATGTATCCACTTCCTTGTACTATATTTTGCAAGTTAATCCATCTGGTTCGATTAACTTTTTTACTTTGATCATTTTTAATAAATTTTACTATGGCTTCACAATCTGTTCTTACCGTGAATTCTTTATTTAGGAAAATCTTAAAATTTTCTAATGCATTAATTAATGCTTGGATTTCATAGTCTAAACTAGTCCAATTTAATCCTGTTTTGTTGAAATTTCCACTGGAATATGCACTAACTTTATCACTTTCTTTTGGTGAATATTTGTTTGGTTTACAAAGAAGAACGACTCCCCATCCTTCTTTACATCCGTCTGTTTCTATTATGATGTAATCTGTTACTAGTGGTAATTCTAATGGTTGAATCTTTTTTATCACTTCTTTTATTTCTTTTATTAATTTAATATCTTCTTTAATGAAATTTTGTTGACCATTTTTTGTAGTTTTACTATATAATGGTCCTACTAATTTTGATAGATTTGGTATGAATTTTCTGGCATAATTTGCTAAACCTAAAAAGGCTTGTATTTGTTTTAGATTTTCAAACCTTTCAGGGAATTCAATAATTTTTGTTGAGATGTGGGGTTGTAATTCAATTTTCCCATTTCCTATTTCTAGTCCTAAGAAGGATATTTTTCTTTTAAAAAGTTCCATTTTTCGTTTTGACACTACTATTCCATGTTTTTTAATTTCATTAAACACTTGTTTTAAATGATTTTCATGTTCTTGTACTGTTTCGCTAGCTACTAGAATGTCATCTATGTAGACCATACAGAAATCATATTTTAAAAATATACTATCCATAAATCTTTGAAATATTGAAGGAGCATTTTTTAGTCCGAAACTTAAAACATTCCATTCGAACTGTCCTTCAGAACATGTAAAAGTTGTCCAAGGTTTGAAATTTTCTGCTAATTTAAGCTGGTTATATCCTGATTTTAAATCAAAATTTGAAAAAAATCTTTTCTTTTGAATTAAATTTATCAAAAAGTCTTTGTTCGGTATATTATACCCATCATCTTCCGTATTATCATTAAGTCTTTTATAATTATAAACAATCCTAGCTTTTCCTCTTTTGATTTCACTATGATTTCGAACTATAAAAGCTGCTGATCTATGTGGGCTTTCTGATTTTCTAATTAAGTTTTGTTTTAGCATTTCAGGGATTTGACTTCTAATTTTTTTTTTATCTAGAGGGCTATACTATATATTAGCTGTTCTAACAGTAATATCAGGATTTTTTATTTTGAATTTACATATATATGTGACCTTTGAATTTGTGATATCTTCTCCTATTAATCCTATTTTTCCTAAGTGTAAAATAATAGGATAATTACTACTTTTTGTTACATCAATTTCCTTTTCTAATTCATGTGTCAGCTTAGTTGTAAGTAATCTTAGCGTATCATTTTCTATATGAGAATGTGTTTTTGAATGGTTTTGGCGTAAAAATTCTAAGTTACCTAGTCCGCCACGCTTCTGTGCCAACTCTGATGTTTGATTATATCTTAGAGTGGGTATACTGTAGATATGTTTACTTAGTGTAATGTAATTTTTTGTAATAGTAATAGCACCTTGTAAGCTTAATATAAAATTTAATCCGAGAATAAAGTCTTTTGACTTTACATACTCAGGACTAATATTAACTTGAGGAATATCATATTTGAAACTATAATTTCCTGAAAAGTCCATAAATTGTATTCCAATTGGTTCTATGTAATGTGTAATTGTCATTAATCGATCTTCTATAGTTCTTGTAACCAATTTATATGATAATTCTTTTTTAAACTGTTTAGGTACCATGCTATGTGAGATTACACTTTTTGTTGCACCTGTGTCTAAAAGGTTGTTAAGTCTAGATATTTTTCATTATCTAGCCATAGTCTACATTGTAGATTAATCATATTCCATGTTTTTTAATTTCATTAAACACTTGTTTTAAATGATTTTCATGTTCTTGTACTGTTTCGCTAGCTACTAGAATGTCATCTATGTAGACCATACAGAAATCATATTTTAAAAATATATTATCCATAAATCTTTGAAATATTGAAGGAGCATTTTTGAGTCCGAAACTTAAAACATTCCATTCGAACTGTCCTTCAGAACATGTAAAAGCTGTCCAATGTTTGAAATTTTCTGCTAATTTAAGCTGGTTATATCCTGATTTTAAATCAAATTTTGAAAAAATCTTTTTCTTTTGAATTAAATTTATCAAAAAGTCTTTGTTCGGTATATTATACCCATCATCTTCCGTATTATCATTAAGTCTTTTATAATTATAAACAATCCTAGCTTTTCCTCTTTTGATTTCACTATGATTTCGAACTATAAAAGCTGCTGATCTATGTGGGCTTTCTGATTTTCTAATTAAGTTTTGTTTTAGCATTTCAGGGATTTGAATTCTAAATTTTTTTTTATCTAGAGGGCTATACTCTATATTAGCTGTTCTAATAGTAATATCAGGATTTTTTTATTTTGAATTTACATATATATGTGACCTTTGAATTTGTGATATCTTCTCCTATTAATCATATTTTTTCTAAGTGTAAAATAATAGGATGATTACTACTTTTTGGTACATTAATTTCCTTTTCTAATTCATGTGTCAGCATAGTTGTAAGTAATCTTAGCGTATCATTTTCTATATGAGAATGTGTTTTTGAATGGTTTTGGCGTAAAAATTCTTAGTTACCTAGTCCACCACGCTTCTGTGCCAACTCTGATGTTTGATTATATCTTAAAGTGGGTATACTGTAGATATATTTACTTAGTGTAATGTAATTTTTTGTAATAGTAATAGCACCTTATAAGCTTAATATAAAATTTAATCCGAGAATAAAGTCTTTTGACTTTACATACTCAGGACTAATATTAACTTGAGGAATATCATATTTGAAACTATAATTTCCTGAAAAGTCTATAAATTGTATTCCAATTGGTTCTATGTAATGTGTAATTGTCATTAATCGATCTTCTATAGTTCTTGTAACCAATTTATATGATAATTCTTTTTTAAACTGTTTAGGTACCATGCTATGTGAGATTACACTTTTTGTTGCACTTGTGTCTAAAAGGGCTGTTAAGTCTAGATATTTTTCATTATCTAGCCATAGTCTACATTGTAGATTAATCATATTCCATGTTTTTTAATTTCATTAAACACTTGTTTTAAATGATTTTCATGTTCTTGTACTGTTTCGCTAGCTACTAGAATGTCATCTATGTAGACCATACAGAAATTATATTTTAAAAATATATTATCCATAAATCTTTGAAATATTGAAGGAGCATTTTTTAGTCCGAAACTTAAAACATTCCATTCGAACTGTCCTTCAGAACATGTAAAAGTTGTCCAAGGGTTGAAATTTTCTGCTAATTTAAGCTGGTTATATCCTGATTTTAAATCAAATTTTGATAAAATATTTTTCTTTTGAATTAAATTTATCAAAAAATCTTTGTTCGGTATATTATACCCATCATCTTCCGTATTATCTTTAAGTCTTTTATAATTATAAACAATCCTAGCTTTTCCTCTTTTGATTTCACTATGATTTCGAACTATAAAAGCTGCTGATCTATGTAGGCTTTCTGATTTTCTAATTAAGTTTTGTTTTAGCATTTCAAAGATTTGACTTCTAAATTCTTTTTTATCTAGAGGGCTATACTCTATATTAGATGTTCTAATAGTAATATCAGGATTTTTTATTTTGAATTTACATATATATGTGACCTTTGAATTTGTGATATCTTCTCCTATTAATCCTATTTTTTCGAAGTGTAAAATAATAGGATGATTACTATTTTTGTTACATCAATTCCCTTTTCTAATTCATGTGTCAGCATAGTTGTAAGTAATCTTAGCGTATCATTTTCTATATGAGAATGTGTTTTTGAATGGTTTTGGCGTAAAAATTCTAAGTTACCTAGTCAACCACGCTTCTGTGCCAACTCTGATGTTTGATTATATCTTAAAGTGGGTATACTGTAGATATGTTTACTTAGTGTAATGTAATTTTTTGTAATAGTAATAGCACCTTGTAAGCTTAATATAAAATTTAATCCGAGAATAAAGTCTTTTGACTTTACATACTCAGGACTAATATTAACTTGAGGAATATCATATTTAAAACTATAATTTCCTGAAAAGTCCATAAATTGTATTCCAATTGGTTCTATGTAATGTGTAATTGTCATTAATCGATCTTCTATAGTTCTTGTAACCAATTTATATGATAATTCTTTTTTAAACTATTTAGGTACCATGCTATGTGAGATTACACTTTTTGTTGCACCTGTGTCTAAAAGGGCTGTTAAGTCTAGATATTTTTCATTATCTAGCCATAGTCTACATTGTAGATTAATCATATTCGTTGCATTTTTAGTTTGTATCAAGGTGTGTTCGGTTGACATTTTTGTTAAATCTATATTTGTTACAGGTTCTTCTATTTTCTGTTTATTTTTATATACTACATTTTCTATGTTCGCAATTTTTTCTTCTATCTTAAATATTTTTAAGTTATGTAGTTCATTCGAAATTTCAATTTTATTTACTTTTTCTATAATTAATTCTAAGTTTACACTTTCTAAGGATTTGTTGTCTATAGTCATGCTTTGTTTATATAGCGTATTTAAGCATAAATAACAGATTTCTTTAAAACATATATTACACTGTGATCTTTTTTCAATACTAGGAAAATAACCACAATTAAAGCATTTAATATAGTTATTTCCTCTTCTATTTATCCACTCATGTTTGCATTCTTCTTCTTTATTCATATATGTGTATGTGACTTTAGTAAGTTGGCTATCATCATCACTATAGATGCTATAGACTGACTCATTATCTGAATTTGTCATGTCTAGGGGTTCTATTTTATATTCACCTAATTGTTCTACTAAGTTACTTCGTTCTGTATTTTTATTTTTATTTGGGCATTTATTTGCCAAATGCCTTTCATCTCCGCAAATAAAACATTTACATTTTCTAGTTTGAGGTTTTTTGATATATTTATTGCCTGTATAAGATTTATATTCTTTTCTATATGTAGTACTTTTTCTTATGAATTTCTTTGTAGGTTTACAATATTGACCATAGGCCTGTGGTGTATATATAGCTGTTTTACAAAATGCATAAGCACTCTTTTTTAATTGTTCTTGTAAGGTTACTTATTTACATTTATCTTCTAGTATAGTAAATGTATAAGTAATTCGAGGTCCAATTCCTAAATTCTTTTTATCGCTAAACTGTTGTTTCCATGATTCATGGATATTTCTACCTAAATCCCCTGGTAATTTAACGAAATATTTATCACATAGGTCATCGTCCATAGCTTGACCTGTTTGTGATAGTAATCTAGTAAAGTCTAATGTGAATTCGTTTATGTATTTCATATCTGCTATACTTAATTGTTCTAGGTTTCTAATGGCTGTGTCTTGTATAAGAGTAGTATTTTTACCTGGGTCTACTCCTAATATTAGTGTTCGAATTTGGCTAGTAAAGTTATATGGATTATCCCCTATAGCTTTTAGTCTATTAATTTCATCTGGATCTTGGGCCTTTTTACTCTGCCATATTCCTAAGGCTATTGGGCCTAGAGTAGTTTCCAAATAAGAAAACATGTCCATACTGTCTCGTTTGTTTGTTTCCCATAATCTTACTATGGTTTGTTCCCATACTAATATCTCATCTCCCCATAGTTGTGGTTTTTGTTTTTCTAATAATAACATACTTCCACTGTAAAAATTTCCTATTGTTAATCTATTGCATTGACTAATATATTTAGATTCTCCTGTATATTATTGTGACGGAGGGGTCCATGTTTCTCTTCCTATTACTTCTTCTGTATTTGTTCCTGGTTCTGTCCATTCCATTTTAGTTCTTTTTCTAGCATAAGCCATGTCTTGATCCATAAAAGCCTTTTCTTATTTATAGAAATCGGCGATCATTGTTTTACCTTGTTGTATATCTTCTACTAAGGGTAAATTATATATTTCTTGTAACTTATTATAGCTGTCTTCGTATATTAATCCTAGTTCCGTAATACATTCTATTATCATATCGTTTACTTCTTCTTGAATGTTTAACTCAGTAAATTTTTTATTTATTATTTCATCAAATGTTTTACTAGTTTCTTCTATTTTAAATCCTGTTGCGGGTTCTTCTTCTACATAATCAATTATACTAAAATCATTTTCTTCTTGTTCAAATTCATCAAATCCAAAACAATTTCTTTTTCTTCGATATCTGTATCATATATTGGTTCTGTATCATATTCGATATTCATGAAACTATATTCAGTTTCATTTTCGTCTTCTTTTTTGGCTGTTTCTTTTATGAAATTTACAAATCTTAAACTTTGTGTTCCATTTAAAACTTCGTATATATAAGTTTGTCTTGGAACTAATATTTCATTATCTTGTTCTTTTAAATCATCTAAAGACCATTCTAGTCCTGCTAATTCTTCTGGGTATATTTTAATTGGATTTATCATTTGTATAGATTTCGATGCTATTGTATTCACAATTCCTTCTATGTTTACTTTGTATTTCATACCACTCCTGTTACTAGCTTTTCCTGGTGTTCCAATACTTATTACAATATTATTTCTTTCATAATTTTCGTATCCTTTAGTTTGTAAAGCAATTTTAATATTTTGTAAGTCTTTAATATCTTTTAATATTCCTGGTGTACAGTAAAATAATGCTGTATTTTGGCTTAAATCTTTTTCCATTCCTGAAATAATAGCCTTTTTTAATTCTGTAGTCCATGACTTGTCTAATAATAAAGCTAACAATTTTGTGCCTAGATTTTTTCTTCCTAATGCTTTAATACCAATTACTACTAATCCTATATGTGCAAAATGCTTTCCGGATTGTTTGATTTTTTGTATTGTTTCTGGTGAAAATAAATCTATTGTTACAGTTCTGTCTACTACCCTGAGACTTTCTTCCCTACTACTCCGTATTAAAACTGTATTTATATTAAGTAATCCTGTTTGGTATAATATCTTGGGATTTAATATGTCTAATTGATGTTGATTGTACAAATCTATATTCCTATCTAGATTTATTTCTTCTTCTAATTGAACTGTTTATTGATTACTAGTAGAACCGGATCCTCTTCTTATAATTCTATTAAAAAAACTGTCTGAGGTAATTATATCTTGTATGTTACTAGTTGAATTTCTAGATTCTTGTAATGTTCTACTTCGTCCTAAGAAGCTTCTATTCTGTTGATTATTCATTTTCTTGGTACCCAATGTGAGTATGGTGTAGGTTTTCTTTTAATTTTAACTTCTTCTCCTAGACTTAATTTATTGATTCCACTAATTATTTTATCTAGGTCGTTGTCTAGAGTTTGAGCACTAGATTGTGGTTTATTGATACTGTCTAATATTTTATTTAGTTTGTCAATAATTTGTAACACTAAACTTATGATAAAGTTAAATAAACTAGGATATGTTTTATCGGCTTTACTTGTACCACTGTATGTTGTAAAACCAGTGATTTCTTCGGTATTATTGTCGATTTTATATTTTTTAGCTTCTCCTAAAGCCTGTAAATATTCTTTAGAGTCCAGTTTAACTTTCGACTATTCCTTTAACTGTAGTAATAACTTGTTCTAAATTAATAACTTGTTGTTCTACTTTATGTAATAATTATTTTGCTTCTAATATCTGTCTAGGTCTTGAATTTTCTAATAAATAGCTAATCTGTTGAAACTCTTGTTTCGTGGGTATATTTTTATGAATTTCTCTCAATTCTACAAGGATCTGATTATTTAAATGTTTAATATAATCTAAGTTTTCAGTTATTTTAGCTAACGTTCGTTGATTTGAAAGTGTCAAATTAAAAAGTTCGACCGTATTAAGACTAGAGGAAGCAATTATGAGAGAAAATCCTATCCCTTAATTTATTACGTAATCTTAAAATCCTTCGAAAAATAGTCATATAGCCCTTAAAATATTGGACAATAATTAAAAATGAAACAAACATTTAAGAGAATAATTGATTTAAAAAGATTATTTGACATACGTGCCTTTGTTATCTCTGCGAACCAATATTCTATTCAGAATATCACCCTTACTGATATGTGAATGTCAAGGTAAGAGTACTGGCATGTGCTGAGTTTCCAGACTATATACGTCTAAATATTTAAAAATAGTTTTTGAAACATAAATCTCTAATTAATTAAGATAAACAATGACCAATAATTTCTGGCCAATAACTCCAAAAATAATAATCATAACATAATTGATCCCTTTTCTTCACCTAGAAGAGTTCTTGATTTCATTGTGGACTTACATCACACTGCCACCTATCAAGCTTGTTCTAGTCTTTTAGAATTAGAATCAACCATGCTCTGATACCATTTAGGGGGGTATTGGGCAGATTTTAGCGGTCTCTGTTAACCATATAAATTTTATTTTTATGAACATAATATATATATATATATATATATATATATATATATATATATATATATATATATATATATATATATATATATATATATATACTCCATCCGTCCCATTTTATACTTCAAAAAAAAGTGGGCACAAGAATTAAGATGGAAATATTTATATTATAAATTATAGATAGTGTGGTAGAGTGTTGTGAGTATAGAAAGTGGGTATGAGAGAGAAAGTGGGGGTAGATAATAGTTAGTGGATAGTTGTTGTGTGTATGACATGTAGGTCTCACTAAATAAAAAAGTATAAAAAAAACTTTCATTTTTTGGATTTTGAAGTTTAAAATGGGACACGCAAAAGAGAAATTTTTGAATTTAAAATGGGACAGAGGGAGTATATATACTCCCTCTGTCCACTCGAATTAGGACAAATTTTCATTTTGGATATCCCATTCGAATTAGGACAACCCAAAAATGGAAGTGTTTTATTTAATGTGACCCACATTCACACTCACAACAACTATCCACTTATTATTCTCTACCCCACTTTCTCTCTCCTACTTTACTTTTCATACTCACAACTCGTACTCCACTAACACTTTTTTCTGAATTCCCGTGCCCAACCCAAAAATCATAATTCGGATGGGACGGAGGGAGTATAAGATCTCCCCACTTCCTGTACTAATCCTCTCACCATACCTCTTTTTTTTTTTTTTGAAGGCACCATACCTCTTCACACTGCCCTCTTCTCTTTCTACTATTTTGAAAGACATTGATTCAAATATCAAAGTCCGCCCAACCATGAGACAAAATTGATCCCATCATCGCCACTCATCTATAGATCGCACATCCACAACACCCCACCCCTCTCGATCGGTTGCAGGTTGTACACTTAAAAGAACGAGACTTGAGTTTACCCATCCCGAACTCTACTCTTTGGTAGATCGGCCGCCTAAATCTGTTTTTTTTTTTCCCTTTAATTTTGATCTTTGATTTAGTCCAATGTTATTGTTAATTGGTGTTGGAATTCGAAGAATTAGATTTGAAATTGTTTCTGAAAGAAATATAGCTAGGACTGTTTCTGGGTAAAGCCACTTGTGATCAGAGTTTATGAGCACAAGTTCCTTAACAACTTACACGACAACACGCACACTGACACGCCCTCAAGTCCCGGGATTCCCTAATAGAACCTTGAACCTGGTGCGCGTGACTAACAAGAAATGAGAAACTGAATGACATCGGTTTAACTCAAACTGACATCATATATATACTCAAGAGAAATGAGCTAAGATAGCTCACAACGAGTTCTATACCAAGAAATTTAAACCAAATATGGTTATACACAGCGGAAAACATGCCTAGCACATAAGCTGGCACTACAAGAACTATACAAGTCTACCCAATATACTAAGTCTAAACAACTGATACAAAATCGTCCTCACCAAAAACTGGAAAGGATAACAATCCCCAACAACAACAACCTGCCAAGTAGGCCCCTACTAAATCGAGCATCACAACATATTACCACTTGCTTTCCTGGGGGGGGGAACAAATAAACAAGGAATGGGGTGAGATAAATCTCAGTAAGTTACTAGATACAAGTACATAGCATGTTATCATGTAATCATGCAAATCAAATAGATTATCAAATAATCATGCTCAAGATGTCATCAAGTAACAAGTATATGAGAGGCTAAGCCAACTCATCAAGTAGCAAACACATAAGGCTAAACTAACACGTTACAAAGGATATTCCAACCTTATTCCTCCCAAGTAAACCATTGTTGTCGTTGCTTATTGTAGTTGACAAATCACGATCAATCAAGTTGCTGCTGTGCAGTACACAAGAGGACCCGGTAACTAGTGTCACTAACAAGAACAAGATTCACGAGGTGTTCACGAGTTTAGCATTCACTTTTATCAGGCGTATTGCTCTAATAAAGGAAGCTATGCCCTTACTATGGCCTGTAGTAAGGGGTCAAGCGCAGATACATAGGCACCCGATTATCACTTTGGCCCCAGCCTCATGATAAGCGTGAACCTATACATCTCCGAGCAAGCAAGGTGACCAGCTGGACTCACACAAGAATGCACAAGTAGGTATTTACTTGAACTACGAGAGTATAGAACTAAGTCCAAAAGTAGTGGACTAGCTCTTCAGGAACCATGTAATTATGTGCTCACCAAATACAAGTACACGCACGCAATAATTGCGAATACAAATCAGTATAACAATGGCACGTAATGTGCCCACGTAACACAATCAAGCCAAATTAGAGTCTATTAATAACAGACCCCAACCAAGTAGTAGGGTATGTCATACTATATCACTTAGTCATATGCCATATTTGCACGTACATATTCATATAACCTTTAACACACTAATGTGTCTATCACGATACCCTTACTTTCAAGTAGAGCCCAACATCTTAGACTCTAAGCGCGTAGTCGAATACGTCGTATTGTACCTAGTCACAATCATATTTCGCGTATATGTATCGTTAATAATCGAATACATTTTCCAACACATTTTGTGTTCTATAATCATTGTTTTATGAATTATCTTCATATTACACTAGTCCCTCATTCGTTAGGAACTCAACTCAAGAACAAGAAATCTTCTTTATACTTTATATACTTCATTGAGTATATGCACGATTAAAACTAATTACTAGCACATTAGTGCTTATTCATAGCACTTTCAATACACACGTATTAGATTTAAGTATGTCTTAGAGTTGTTCATTCTCTATCTAGTTCTATATTCCAACACTTTGGTTATTCATATCATGTATCAAGTAATCAACAAGTCACATTCTATCAAGTAGTTATATGCAAGATTTGCACATACACACCAAGGATAGTTCTAACACGTTAGTGCTTGTTCATAGCACTTTTCAAGTTCATTACCATACACACGTATTGGTTTCAAGTCATGTACAAGATTTTATCATCTTACATTCAAGTTCTTAATCCAATTCTTTGGATGTTCAAGACATGTACAAGATTTCATTGTCTTATACTCAAGTTATTATTCCAATCTTTGGATGTTCAAGTCATGTACAAGATTTAATTGTCTTATACTTCAAGTTCAAGCTAAGTAGATGAGTTATACAACTCATACTTACTAGTTCTTAATCCTATACTTTGGATGTTCAAGCTCAAGACATTGTTCTAGTGCCCCTAAGGTACACAAACATTGGAATCAAGACACATATAACACATTAGTGCTTGTTCTTAGCACTTTCAAGACAATTAAAAGAGTTCTTACTCTTAGGCTCAAATTCTCTATTCAAATCATTGAATAATCATGTTCAAGACTCACTTCTGATGCCGCTAAGGTGTCACAACACTTGCTAGGACATCTTATACTAAGGCTATATACCTCAATTGGGATTATTTCCAACTTATACAAACTTTAAACAAGCTTTTTATTTTTCAGGGCATCCGGGCGGGCGCTCAAAATGGACCGGGCGGCCGCACACTAGCAGGTGAATCCTTTGAAAAACATTCCAGAAAGATGGGCAGTCGCCCAGGAAATATTGTGCGGTCGCACACTAGACGATTTCAGCAAATGCTCAATTCTTTCCCACGTTAAGAATTCTCCGTCCCAAGCGTAGGAGTAAATTTCTATTAACATTCTAACATCCAAGCAATGCCCAGGAGTATACTAACAAGTGCACAAAATTCATTCAAATCACGAAATTAACAAGTACAAGTATCAAGAATAACACATAGGCATGTTATTACAAGCAAGGGGGAGCTAGTGACTTACCTAGTCCGAAATCAAGTTCACCCAAATTAATTTCTGTTCGGCAGGAAATGCTCTACTCACCGCCCTGATCATCTATGCGGAGTCGGATTTTCGAACAGAGGCATAATTAAGCAAGAGGAGTCGAGAATAGGGTAAACCCTAACTTTCTTTTATGAAACAGAGAGAATGAACGAGAGAATTTGAGAATCCTCCTTCTGAGGAAGAGTCAAACAAGTTTTATCCTTTTCAAGTTTCCAAGAATAGTAACTAGGCCCTCCAAGTTTCAACTTTGACAAAAAGGCCCTTCAAGTTTTAATTTGAGCATTTTAGCCCCTAAACTTTATTTTTTTACAAATGACCCTAATGTTCCAACTTTGAACACTTAGGACCTAAACTTGCTCAATTAGTTAAATAATTAACTCAAATAAAATAGCATATAAATATGCAAGTTAATAATTTAACAGGAATTAGGACGGGCGTTACACACACGTTCAGAGAATAATAAATGCAGCGGAATAAACAGAAAATCAGAGTAAACACTTCAGCAAGAAGCTTCTTGCTGGAATACTTACATTAATAAAAATCTTGTAGATAATAAGAAGATGAAAGAACAAACTTTATCAAAAGATCAAATCCTATTCTACTTTGAATAGACAAAACACTCAATACTTAGAATTCTAAATGAACAAGAACTCTAAGAAATATATGGACTCTCTCTACTCAGCAATCCTTTTCAGGCGAAGGAGAATCAAAAAATGATTGACTAGAAATACTGACATCTCGATCATTATATACACGGCTTTTGCGGCTTTTGTGAATTTCCGTGTATATCTTCATACTTGGAGAGCAATCAATCCACCAATCAATCAATGAGAGAAGAGTCCATCTTTTCCTAAAACAAATCACCAACTTACCATAGATAACTATTAGTAGGTTAGTCAAATAAATCTTAACTATAATAAAATACATAACCAAAATAAACTAAGTCTAATTACTAAACTATTTTACATAAATATTTACTTAAAAAGAAAGTCAGAATCACAAAGATAATTATGAAAAGTTCTCTTAGAGTATATTCATACTCTTTCAATCTCCCCTATCTTTGTGGTTCTGATCAAAATCTGTGATACAAGATTAATACCCAACACATACAGTTCATATACTCAAACCATACTAAGAGACATAAAAAAAGTAGAGTTAAGCCCATATCCTATAACAAACTAAGAGTTATCAAAACAAAAGCAAAAACAAGACAGATATAGGATGAACCATCTGTAATACTGCCACTGAACACAACCATTTCTCCCCTGAATTTGATGTGCCACCAACTGCGATATCTGTTCCATCTTCTCCCCCTTTTTGAGAGGAACCACCAAGATCCAATAACTCCTTGAGTCGTAGCAGTGAACTCTCCAGACTGTCTACCAAGATCTGTTTCCCTGTAATACTAGCTTGAAGAGATGCAATTTCAGCCTTGAGAGAATTTGCCTGGGACTGAGTTTGAGTGAATTGAGCCAGGAGAACTTTCTTGTCAGTTGATGAGCCAGTTGATGAGGCAAATGTCTGACCAGCTGGATCAACAGGTTCATCAACATCATTATACCTAGAAGGAGCAAACATGGTTTGGGGCCGGCAGAAAGGATTAGGTAACTCACATAGACTCTCCCCCTGAATATCTGCAACACCTTGGGATTCCAACATATTATAAATGAGACTAGGATTGGGAAACCGACAAGTGGTGTTAGGGGTTTCAGCAAAGCTCGCAACATTATTGAAGATGATATTTCCCAAATCAAATCTCTTTTCATGAATGGAGTGCAACAGGAGCACTTGTTCTTTGGTAACAGAGGAGGAATTTGTGGTGGGGTACCAATTTGATCGCAAAATCTGGGATAGAGGGGAAAAAATCAGTATCTTAGTTAGTGTTGGACACCGATGGAGCATAGTTATTAAAATCCCTCCTAGGCACGCGCCTAGGCCCCGGGCGCAGAGACGCGCGACATTGGAGCCTAAGGTGAGCCTAGGTCCAGGGTGCAGAGAGGCGCGGCATTGAAGCCTCAGCGGTGCTAGGCAAGGCGCTGTTTTGAACTTTTTGAAAACATCACCTTTTTACCATACTCCAATTGGATATTTGATACGTATTTTTGAACTTTTAAAATTGATATGTCAATTACTAAAATTCATGTATATTGCTCCCTTCATCTCAAAATGAATATACATTTCTTTTATTTGCTCTTTTTCCGTCCCAAATGAATATTCATTTTTATTTGCTCATGTTTCGTCTCAAATTGAAAATTCATTTTATTATTTGCTCTTGTTAACAAGAATCTTTTTAATGTTTTTGGATATTCATTTTGGGATGGAGGAAATCATAGTTACCAGGAACGTGGGACATTTTGGGACGCGGGATGGGTACGGGAACAAGGAACGTGACTTAGTAAATTTTGGGTACGCTGGGGGTAGGATCAATTAGGAACGTGGTACGCACTTTATTGGAAACATATCACTAAGTTGAATATATTAACATACACACACACACTTACGTATAGATATATTGTTAGGGAGATAAAAGACTATAATGTAAATGTGGATAACCATAAAAGATTGTAAATGCAGACAGGATTCTAAGTTGCTGATCGTTTATTTTCCGGTACGATTGTTTGAGTACTTGGGTCGAGTTCCCTTGTGAACCCGGGACGAGTGTTCCCGGGACGTGGGACGAGGGGGGGGGGGTTGGGAGTTCTCGGTAACTATAGAGGAAATACTATTATTTCTTATCTTAATGTTGTATGTATACTATAATTTTAGTATTTTAAGGCATTATTGTGGGCTTCATCACTCGGGCGCGCGCCCGCCTTGCTCTTTGCGCCTAGGCTCCGGGCACACCTTTTGCACCTTGGTGCGCCTTGGACTTTAATAACTATGCCATGGAGTCCAAATTAAACCAGGATTATGATTTTAAAATTCAAAACTTTTTCTTATTCCGTGAGAGGTTATTTTGCCCATCATAAATCCTCTGCCAAATCCAACTGACTCCATATGCCCACAAAGAGATTTCTAGATTTTGAAGGCTATGGTCCGGTCGGACCATTCTCTATACCCGACCGGACCATACCTCCTCTGATCCAGTGACTTCCAAAAGGCACCTCTTGGTGTTGGATCCGGGAATTGACATGCCTTTTAGTCCCAAGACCTATATAAGAATACTTTGATAGCATTTTAGGTTATCTAGAAAGTATCCATATTTTTATTGTAACATTACTCTAGTGAAATTATAGTCTCTTAACATTATTATTCTCCATTTATTGAGGTGTTCTTGAGAAAAATTCTGAGTGGAAGAAATAAAAGTTCTTGAGGTTTCCCTTCATTCCTTGTTTTCTCTACAACTATTGTGAATAAGTATCATTCTTCTCCATTTTAATTTATGTCCTATTTATAATTCATCTTGATAATTTTAACAATGGCTTGTGAGTTATCCCCCTTTTTCTTGGGGTTGGATACTCAACTTCATGTGTTCATTGCTTTAATTCATGCTCTTTTTTTCTCTTCATCTTAAAAAAAATTCTTCATATTGTAACTAACGCCTACGACCATGATGACGTCCATGATTAGTATGAAGCCTAGTTAGTCGAGAGAAGGACCTAGCGGGGAATTATGGATGGCAACGGGTCGGGTTCGGGGCGGGTTTCGCCAAAACCGAACCTGACCCTAATGCCAAAACGAGTGACCCGAACCCGACCCGACCCGAAAGACAAGAAAACCTGAATCCGACCCGACCTGAAGCGTACAAAATTATAAAAATTTTAGCCCATATTTGCTTGGGTCCAATCTATGTATAAGCTTAAATTTTAATTAGTTATAGAAATTAGTTTAAAATCATTAAACCTCACTAAAAAACAACTATAAAAATAAATTGAACAACATATGATATGATTAACTAACATAATATCTTGACTTTGTACATGCGGGTCGGGTCGGGTCACGGCGGGTCAATATCAAAACCCGAACCCGACCCTAACCCGTTCGGGTCATGAAAATTACAACTCGAACCCTACTTTTTCGGGGAGAATCGCCTTTGGGTTCGGATCGAGTTCGATCAAATTTCCATCCCTACGGAGAATCTCGACTAGCGGATCCATATGAAGTAAACTGGGTTTCTATTAATCACGAGAGTAGATTAATGGCCTAGGGATGTTCCTTGAGTGGAAAGTATGTGGATTTTTATAAACTTAACAGATTCTTACTAATTCATGGATCATCGAGAGATAGACCATGATTAGTATGAGAATACACATACTACTTGCTTGATCGTGAGAAGTAGTGATGGATGTGTTTTTACCCATCCAAATCATATATTTCTATGACTTATTAGATGCTCAATATTGGGTGTTTTGATGGTTTTTTGAGTGTTTATGAGTATAGGGAAGGAGCAAAAGAATGCACGGATTCATGTACGTTAAAGTGCGAAAAAGAAGGATAAAGAGCGGACCAGAAAATAATGATAAAATATGTGACCTCTTAGAAATCAATTCCATTGGATAGTACTCGAAAAGATCTTTCCAACGATAGTTTACACGTCCAAATTGGAGTTCGTATGAAAAAGTTATGGCCTTCGAAAGTTTACGCGTAAAAAGTACAAATCACACACTTGAGCTCCGAATTGCCAAGTGGGCTGATCAAGCGGGTGAGCGCCCACTCTCAAAGCGGGCAGGCGCCTACTCAGGGACCTTAGAGGAATTTTCCAGGGACCTTTGGGGAATTATGCAAAATATTATGGGCTTTTCAGTAATTTCCAAACTTCCAAGGGCTTTTCTAAAATTTTTGGAGGACATTTGGGGAATTTTCGGAGGGATTTTCTGGAAACTCAAAAATACCAAGGGCTCCTGGGGAATTCCGGCCACCAACACTTTATTTCTCCTTTTTGAACAAGGAATCCTAGGGTTTTTCATATTTTTACACCTCCTTAGCCCTAGTATAAATATAACACTCCATATATTATACTTTAGACATACTTTATTCAAGATTCAAGGATTGTAATCAAGGATTTATCAATTAATTCAGGTTTTGATGTTCTTTAATTTATTCTTTGTTCTTGATTTTATGAGTAGCTAAATTCTTAGATTCATGGATTGGTAGTAACAAATACTAGATCTCTATGCTATAGATTTAATTCTTCCATTCAATATTAATTCTTGTTCATTAAATATTCTTCATGCTAAATTCTTTAGTTTCAATTATATGTTAAGATATAAATTGACTTTAGAGTTATTGGGTATATATTACTACACTAGCGTGGGTGATTATACGTTGACCAGTATTTTGATGATTAAATTCAATTGAGGACCTAGCGGAAGTCAAAAGGATTTAGGTTCATGTGTTCTTTAGTGCTTCATGAATTTCTTGCATGTTGTATAGACCTAGCGGAAAGTATAATATAAAAGAAATAAAAGGATTGCAATCCGGCGACCGGACCGTCCCAATTCTTACTAACGTGAACGAACCCAAGAAAGAGATTGATCTTATTATTTTGAAGCATAGCATAGAGTGAAAGTATTTGTGAACTCAATTCGTGAATCTAATTATTAATCTTTATTAATTCTTGCTTTTATTTGTTTTCTTAGTTTAATTATTTCTTGCTTTAGTAGTTTAATAAACAATCAAACTAAAACCCCTATTTATTTATTTTCTGTTTTTAAACATTCTTGTTTTCCAATCTAATCTCTGTGGATTCGACCCTTTCTTGTGCATACCACTACACCGGTAACTAATACACTTGCTAGGTTAATTTAATTAGAGGGAGATTTTTTCCATCAAGTTTTTGGCGCCGTTGCTGGGGACTTGATTAGGTTAACAAGTTTGCGTAGATAGTGTAAATAGTTTTTTAGTTTTTATTATTTTTTTAGTTAATTCTTTTATTTCTTTGTTTATCTAAATATATACCGCTGAGGTTGAAAAGCCTGATGATGTGATAGAGATTGAGGGTACCGGTCAAGGTACTACAGATGATCGTATACCTAGTGACCATGATGATGATTTGATCAAGTCTCCTGCTCTCTCACCCCCTCGTACTACTCAAGCTTCTCCGACCGCTCCTGGTACCTCAGTCGACCTACTGACTCACTTGTTGACCGCTGTTGAGTTCCTAACTCAAGTCAACTTGGACGTTCAGACTGAGGTAGCCAAGCTTGCTGCAAATCAAGTAAAACTGCAGAATGAGGTTGATCAACTCAAAGCCTCAAATACATCTTTTCAGCAGCAAGTCACCTATTCTATTGTTGAGACCATTGAGGGGGAGAGTCAGACTATATCAAAGGCCATTCTTGAAAACCTAGCTACCGTGAATCCAATCTTTGCTATGACCGCATCCACCTCAACCGCTTCTCTTTCCCGTGCTAATCTCAAAGAAGAACTCAAGTCACAATCGAATGCCATTGACCGTTCTGTGGTCAAGATTATTGATGAAGCTGGCAAAGAAATGTCAAAGGTGATGTCTAGCAATAAGAATTTTCTATTTGAGAAAATGGATAAAGTGAAGACCTCTCTCAAGGCAGAAATCAATGCCTGTATTTCTGTTGGGTTGTTAACGGTCGCTGATAAGTTCATGCCAAAGATAGAAGCGATGAGACAAGCTATGCAAGTCCACACTCAAAGGCTTGAAGGTCAAACTTCTAAAATTGATAGGGTCTATGAAATTTCTAACACAAATGTGCAGGAAGTGATCAACAAGATTTCAACCCTTCAATTGACCGTGGACAACATTGCCGCATCTCAAGGCTCCTCCTCTCAAAATCAAGCGACCGGACATGGAAAGAGGATTGCTAGAGAAGATGAAGATGAAGGCGAAGATAGCTTCGAATTTCCAATCATGAACAGCCTTGACTTCCTGGAGATCAATGACCTCAACAATCCCATCATCATTCTTGGTGTTGGGTTCTCAAGGAAATTTTAAGGAACTTGTCCTACCATTTGAACTGACTCTGTGTGGTCATGTTAAAACAATTTGGTGATGTTTAAAACAATCTTTATTTCTGTTTGTTTTTATTATGGTCTGTAAAACTTAATCTCTCTTTTGACTCTGCACTCCTCTTGCCTTAATGGTTATATTTCTTTGGAGTGCCCTTAATGTTTGTTTGATGCATTTGCATCCTTATTGTTGTTTCTAAAATGCATTCAAACTTATATTTCTATCTTGCTAGGATTAGAATTTTGTTTATCATTTTAGGCTGATAGAAATATATGACACTGGCTTAGGGTGTGCATTGACTTGGGGCATGATATTTAATAAAATAATATTTCTTGAAAACATGTTATTACCAAGTACAATGAATTAGCCTTTGTTATAGTAGGTAATGGTCTCAATCAAACAGGGGGTGATTGTTGGGTATGCTTATTATAAACCACTCCTATTACCTAAATTTGATTGATCACATAACCTAATTTTATCTTTTGTGGACTTTAGGATATATTGTAAGAAGTGTTAAACTTCATTTTTAGAATAGTCCACTTTAGTAGTATAGGCTATAGACTGATATGACTTAAAAAATTTCTAAGTCTGGAATTTTAGTGGTCAAGACCTTGACCGTGAATTCACTTGACCATGGTAGATCACCTGACCGTGGTAGACCTAACCGTGAATCTCTCGACCGTGAGGCCTTGACCGCAAGTGAAGAAGTTGTCCAAGAAACCTAAGTTTGTTCAAACTTAACCTTGGTCAAACTATGGTTAGTTTAGAACGTTGCAGAACTTGGACCCCAAGTAATTCAAATTTGAATTCATCTTAGTGGGACCACCTCTTCTCTGCAAAAAAGACAAACTCAGACTGAGCTCCAATCAGAATTCAACAGCTCATTGTCCTTCAACTTGGATCCCAAGTAATTCAAATTTGAATCCATCTAAGTGGGACCACCCCTTCTCTGCAAAAAGGACAAACTCAGAATGAGCTCCAATCAGAATTCAACAGCACATTGTCCTTCAACTTGGAGCCCAAGTAATCCCAACAGCTATTTTCTCATTCAAGGCTATAAATAGCCTTTAAGTTCTTCATTGAACATTGCTGAGATTCAAAGAGAGAAATTGCTGTTGAAATATTTGGTGATTGAAGATCATAACTCAAGATTTCCAGAATCCTTTGAATCTTCAAGAACTCACCTTCAAATCTTCAAAGATCTCCAGCAAAACTTAAGTCATCTCAAAGCCTTGTAACACCTAAGATTCTTTAGGCTCTAAATCATATAGATTTTAAAGAGTTTCTGATTCTTACACACACTCTCACCCCAATTGATCAATCACATAGATTGAATCAAAAGGGATACACTGGTCTATGTCTAGGATTTAAACTTCATAGAAAGTAGGTGTTGATTCAATACTTCATCTCTGTAATCTGTACACTCAAGAATCAATATATTCCTCTATTCAAAATCCAAGACTGACCATCTTGGTAAATGACGTAGATCTTTTAACAGATCGAACATTTCCAAATACTTGTGTCATTTTCTTACTGGTCTTTAATTTCTGCAAATTTAGTTTCAAGTATTGCTCATCTTGTTCTTTATTATTCATATTAATCTTGTTTGTCGTTTAGTGTTTTGATCTTTCAGATTTATGAACTGTTGTGAATTGTGTTTGTATGTTCTCCATATTGCCTAAGTTAAAATCTGACTAACTTATCATTTGCCAAAACTTCTAAAATAACAACTTTCAAACTCAACCTTATCTTGACCGCAAATCTCTTGACCGCAATACTCTGACCGCATCTCACTCGACCGGAACCTCTTGACCGTGAGTGAGCTTCTATACTTAGAGATTTTGTCAAAAACAACCTTACCTCATTTCTATCGAAAACTTCCGCTGTGCATATTACACCTTGACCGTGTGGTTTTTACTTGACCGCAAACTCAAGATTGTAAGCACTTGGTTGAATTTTGAAAAAGGGTTAAAATTTTAAATAGGCTATTCACCCCCCCTCTAGCCTCTTTTCATACCCTTGTTGTGTCTTTAGGACCAACAACTCCACCTGTTTCAAATTACATGTCGTTTTAGATTTTTTCACACATATTTAGAAATTTAATTAATACATATAAAAAAGACTCATATACCCCTAGAAAAATTCAGTTACCTATATAATCAAATGATTAAGCAAGATAGTTTTCAATAAATGAATGGGGGTATAATAAAAAAAACAAGAGCAAAAGTGTCTATGAACATACTAATCCATTCGTCTCAAAATATATGCCAATATAAGAAATATCAATATGAGCAAGCTCCACATTATATATTTTGAGCAAAAAAGGAACACAAAATTGTCAATTGCTTTAATAAAATTTATATATATAAAAAAAGGTAAGTGAAATGAAACAAAAACTCAAAATGGCAGAATGAGACTTGTCCAAACCAGGGTTGGACACAAAATACTTTACGTTTTAGAAATTAAGTTTTGTTTCAAAATACTTAACGTTTTACTATTTCCAAAAAAATATTGATTTTGTATATCAATTATATTCTCATTGATTATTTGTGAACTATCTTTTACAAAATTATTTACTAATTATTTAGATAAATAAATTCTTTTTAAAAATACATAAGTCATTTATACGCATTAATTGTATTTTTAAATATATAATAAAAAATTTAAAATGTCATACGTATATAAATTTTATTAAAGCAATTAACAATTTTACCCTTATTTGTCATTGTTGCACTTTCAATAGTATATATTATAAAAATATGTGAGATTTTTTTTGTTACCAGAGCTAGGATTTCAGCGGATGCACTTGCCACCCCATCTATAGGGCTAGATCCGCCCCTGCGGCCAAATCACCCTACAACACTTTCTCATTCATCTCTGCCTCCTCTTCGCTTCTCCTTTCAACTACTACCTATAAGAATGTCGGGTTATCTTGTTTCTTAGTTTGTTTTTCTCCTCTAGTGTCACCTGCATCAGTTTGCGGGTTAGTATGAGAAAGAATGAGAGGTGGGGGGAAAGTGGTGCTCAGAGGAATAAGGGGGATGTATTTGGGTTGGTGATAATGGGGCGCTTTATTTTTGGTGGGTGGGTGTGGGGTGGCTGGTGGGTGGGTGGGTGGGGGGTGGCGTGAACACATAAGAAGTAGGGTGAAAATAAATAGCACTCTAAGATAAAATGTAGATTCCAAAATAGTACTCTTAGACTCTAAATTTAACGATGTAATTCCAATCTTCTTTTAATCAATGTTATGCACTATTGATTATACTCGCCTTGTCGAGAAAACTGACTACACATTGTCTCTAAATGTCATCTCATTTTTTGCTCATCTTACCGAGATATTAACAATATAAAAAAGTTCTTTCTAAAAGAATCAAGTTCTAAAAACTTTAAGGAGGTAAATCTACTTTAAAAATAAATAGAAGGGTCCAAGTGGATATTCTACATTTTACCCTAACACAAGAAGTCTTTCATCTCTACAACCAAGCGTCGGTCGCACGAACGAAGAGTCGCTCTCGCACGTGAGAAACCACCCTGTTCTCATTGGTTCTACTGAAACCCCCCTTTTAATTCCAGCATCTCTTCTTCTCTCTCCTCTCTCTCTCATCATCACACACTCTCTCTCTACTTCACAATCTCAAATCTAAGCTAAATTTTTCAACAATTGAGCTCACTGTGTGTGAGAGTGTGTGTTTTTTCTTCACAGTAACTTTACAGCTCATTCTCCATTTTTTCCCGAGCTTCAACAATCGAGATCGAGCCCTCAACCACAGGTTTCTATTATGTTTTTCCCCTTCATTGATCATTAATTTACTTTAAGCTCCAATTTTAGCTCAGGATTCAGTTTATAGAGAGTTAATTCAGCTTAATTTGCTCAATTTTTTTCCCATTTGATTGTTTCGTCTGGACTTGTTCGCTCTACATTGCATGCCTTTTCAATTCTTAAATAATCCTGTTAATTCTGTGAGTTTGTGTATGTGTGTGTTGCATAAATTTGAAGCTATTGTTATAGGTATATGTATGCCAAAGAGCTCGATGTGGACATTTGGTGTGTGGTAGTGGTAACTGGTAATTTGCAAAAAAAAAAAAAAAAAAAAAAGGAGAAATTTAATTGGTAATCGGCAGCATTGGGGAGGAATTGTTTGTTTGGTATTTGGTGATGATCAAGGTTTGATTGACATTGGGTGTGAGAGTACTAAGGGTTTGATCCAGAAAATTAGTGCCTCATTGGTGCAGGGAGGTCTTAGATTGACTAAGGAGTGACGGAGATTAGAAATTGAGAAAGAGGGAACTGTCGTTGGAAAATTTCCTTGTTTTTGACCTTGTGTGGGTCATGGCGATGACAAGCTTGGTAGAATTGTTGTATTATTAGTTATTTCTATCCTCTTGATGGACTACTGCTTGGTGCCATGCGATTAGCTTAGATTGCGAGTTTGAACATGCAAGTATCAATGGAGGATATTTTATTTATGTATTAACTAGCTATAGATGCTCATTGTCGGGTAGTTTGTACCACTCCCTTCGTGTCTTTTGCATCTCAATTTGAGTACTTGTTAATGTTTTCAATCTTCAAGTTTGTCTCGAGTAAGGTCAAACGAGTTGAGAGTCCACGGACCAATTTGGAACTTCTTGTTTCTGCAGTCGACCCAGTTGGACTTGGCGATAGAATTTACATTTCTATAATGTTGATAATTTTGATAATGTGGAACTCCCAAGTTATTGTCTGAACTTTTGAAGGTGATGTTAGCAATGAGCTGGGGTTCTTTTGATTTGTCTAGTTGTGAGCAACGACTATAATGAAGTAGATATGAATTTGATATGAAGACCTTTATTTGAGTACTCTACCCCCAATGAATTCGCTAGTTTACTTATCAGAAAAGGATACATTTGTTATGCATGACATATGTATCCGCCTGTGTTCTCCTTATTTGCTTAGAGAAAAAGAATGTTCGTTTACCAACAAAAATGTTTTTGAACGCTGGCTAGTTGTTGATTAAGGACTAGTTCCTCGTATCTATCATACGATTTTCATTATCCTTGAATGATAGCTATAATACCACTCACCCCAGGATAAATTTAATTATGAATCAGTAAATTGTGGCAAACAATATCTCCAACTCCATTCAACTTTGTCTTTCTCACAGTGTGAGTTGACTGCATAAAACATTTTTTGGCATTTTGTTTGGTCCAACCATCATATACGCCACATTTAATTCTAATCTGCTCTTATAGTTGTACATGTTAGTTATGGCCTTTCCTACCACTAACTTGGTTATTTGTCTTTATAATGTTGGGTGCCCATGATAGTCCCTCTTTTGGTGCATATAAATCATCATAAGAATTTTTTCATGGTTATCTCCTATTTTGACGAATTTTACTGTCTCACAAATTTGTTTATTTCAAGTTCTTTATTTCCTAACTTCACCCCTTCCTCACTTATCCATCTTTATATTTTTATCCCAGCCACACTCATTTTGTTAAAGTGTTCTTTCTGAATTGCCCAGCATTCAATCCGATAAAGGAGTCCAGTCATGGTAGATGTCCTGTAGCATTTCATGTCAATTTAATGGGTAAAGTGTATTTTTTATTACACTTTGCATTCTTATCTTCACAAAACTAGTACACTCTAAATTCTTTGAGTTGAACTATAATGTGGAAGTAATACACGCAAAGGGCCCCAAGTAATTAGGACTAAGGCCAAATTGAGTTGAGTTTGACAAAAGTTGTTTCATTTCTGACAGGCTGTGGCCATTTTAGCTAACAAAATTAAAGATAGGCATTCCTATATCAATAAACAATTGCTAAAATTTAGATGGGTTTTGTTTGTTAACTCTACTTGAACTTTGAACAATTATAACTGCATATCTTGAAGGTGGGGACCTAAATAATGGTTAAGAAAGATCTCGATATGTGGTAGGATTGTTGGTTTCATATTGGTACTGGAAAGGGAACCCAAGAAAAGTCTGAATAATAATCTGAATAATGGAATATTGCAACTCCAACTCCATTGAAGTTGCATGTGACGGTTGTAACATGTGTGTTAACTCGTGCACACCCGTGTGTTTGCAGTTGAGAGACCCCTTGCTTGTGAAAACGTTTGAGGCTTTAACACCTCATACAGAGTTTATAGTGAATATCATGGCTGACAACGCCTCCAAAAGTATTCATTAGAAGGTATTGATGAACTGGGTGAACAATTTTTTTTTTGTGTGTTTCTTTCGTATTGCTTTGATATTTCTCCCCATATACAACTAGGGTACCGAATTTCTTAAGTATTGGTATCAGTGCTCCAGGTTAGGGAGGTTCAGCGCTTCATGAAGTGATTGAATTTTGGTTCCGTAGATTCAGAATTAGGGTTGGAAAGATCCAGGCAGACAGAGATCCAAGATTAGGGTTGCACATATATAGTCAGGATCTGAGCGGAAATCCAAGATTAGGGTTGCAAAGATCCGCTTTGGATCAAGGTTGTTGAGGTGGATCAAGTGTTCTTGGGAGTGTGGCATACCGATTTGTGTGAGTTTCTAGTAGAACAGTAGGTTGGGTGGGAAGATAATAGTTTCGACGTAATTCTTTAGGAGGCAATGTACCATTGTGAGGACATGTAGAGTCTATGTTAGCAAGGAGACATTACTTGGGAAATGCATTGAAAAGAAAAGATGAGTGGGTATTTGCAGAGAGGAGTGTCATAAGGGGTGAAGATTCAAAATAGAATCCAACACGTAGTTACCGGGATACCCGTTAAGGTTTTATCATGCTTTGAAGTTTTGTACATTGTATCATGTACATTAGTTTAAGCATGTTTTTTTTTAAATGGATTTTCATCCCACCTGTCGGAATACGCGTCTCAGATCGTGGAATATTTTCGTCCTTGTTCACATGGGAAGTCAACCCGAATCACTCAAACCATTGTACCGGAAAATAAAAGGCTAGCAATGTAAAAATTGACCTTAGCTTGCTTTTCACGATGGAGAGGAAAATGACCTTGAGTCGTTGCTGGCAGGAGGCTGAGAACTTAGAGTTGCCGTGGGACAGATAAATTCTTGTCTGCCTTTACAATATTTTAGTGTTATCTGTCTTTACATTTACACTCTTTCATCTCCTTAACAATATATATATATATATATATATGTGTGTGTGTGTGTGTGTGTGTGTGTGTGTGCGTGTGTATTCAACTTAGTGATGTGTTTCCAATAGAAAGTGTACCACGTTCCCAACTTGCGTACCAACAATCTTACCACAGCATACCCAAATTTACTAAGTCACGTTCCTCGTTCCCTCACCCGTCCCTCGTCCCAGAACTTCCCACATTCCTGGTAACTATGATCCAACAGAAAGGTTGAAGCTACGCTGCGCTTCAACTCGCGTTAGTTGAGGAAGTACACCTGAGGCTGCAACAATCATTGGGCCAGTGGGCCATAGATGATGGGCCAGTGGGCCCACAGTTATTAAAAGCTCGCCTAGGTTTAGGGCGCAGGGAGGCGCGGCATTAGAGCCTCGACGTGCCTAGGGCTGAAGCGCGAGCCTTGATGGGGTACGCCTAGGCTCCGTTATCATCAATTGACCGGCAATTACATGATTTACATCGTAATTACGCGACTTATGCTCTTCCTCTCCCACGTCTCTACGTACACGCATCGCTACTCTGTATAAAAGTAGCGATCACACTAGGAACTCCTTCAAACTATTAACGAGGACCTGCGGCGACCTCCGACGACCCTATCAGCTCCGACATGTTTGTTTTTATTCTGTTTCCTTTTTCTTTTCCCTTTTTTATCTGTTTGCGGGGGCTTGGTCACTCGGGCGCGCTCTCACCTTGCGCCTTGCGCTTAGGCTCTGGGCTTACCTTTTGCGCCTTGGTGCGCCTTGGGTCTTTAATATCTATGAGTAGGCCATAGATGAAGATAGAAGTCGTCTCTAGGTTGAAGATTTTTGAGGTTTGGAGCTAAAACCAAACAGGAACGTAGTAAACGAAGACTGTGCGGAGTGACATTTGGGAGTAGAGCACCAAGGAAGGGCCAAGGGTGGCGAACGACGAAAAAGCACGCTCGAAGGTGAGGCGCCGTGCAACAAGCCAAAACGGGGAAGTCAGTGTACGGCAAGCTGTGGTCAATATACGACGACCCCGAGTCTGATTGCGAGCATGATTACTTTTAGGGTTCGTGTTTGTTGTATCACCTATATAAACCACGCATGACAGCTGTAACTTGTATGTTCTAGCTTGCGCGAGCCTGTGTAAAAACCAACTAAGAGAGTGTGTTTGCAATATAGAGGGCCCGGTTTGTGATAACGCATGAGCGCGGGACATAGTTGTTAAAGGCGTCCGCCCGCCTCGCCATATTGGCGCCTTAGAGGGTTGGCCGCCTTCGCCTTTGTGAAATCAGGCGGTCGGTCGATGACCTTATTGGGGACAAAGTCGTATGCTGTTTGAATAGAAGCGAAAGCGAGAGACGTGGTAGGCGCAAATTGGGTTTGTCAAGTGTTTTTTTTTTTTTTAAAGAAACCTCGTCAATTTAGGTAAGTGAGGTGCCCCTTTGAAAAAACTAGCCCTAATTTCCAAACGATAAGAAGCGAGAAGTCGATAATACTTACCGCAATCTGCAAAACTACGAAAGAACCCTCTAACGACGATGACACTCTTCAACGAACTCGACTACACAAACTCTGCGTCGATTTCATATTTTTCTGTATTTCCTTCTTTATTCCCAGTTCTTTCCTTTAATTTATAATCGCTCTCTTTTTCTACTTAATTCCAGTTTTTCAGTCGTTTTCTATTTTGCTCCCTCCCCTTGTTTAATTTTTTTTCTTCTTTAATCTAGATTCCAAGCATTTTTTTAATTTTGTTTTCTTTTAAAGATCAATATCCTATAATTCTCACTTTTGATGTCGAAATTATGTTAGGATACATAATAAGTAGAAATATAATATTTAATAAATTTTTGTTTTAATTTTCCGCCTTGCTCGTCTTTTTGCCGCCTTTCGCCCTTTTCCATGTACGTATCGCCCGCCTCCCGCCTTTCGCCTTTAACAACTATGGCGTGGGATTCTAACACCTCATACAGTGATTATAGTAAATGTCTTGGCTTGGCAGCGCTTTCTGATGTAGTCGAAATGCGCCCGGACGTAGTCGAATGTATCGATGAACTGAGTGTGCATTGTGTGTTCCTTTCATATTACTTTACTGGATTATTGCTCCCCATATATATACTGCCAGGGTACCAAAACTCACAACTTTATAGGCTATGTTACTTGACTTTAAGAAATATTATGTGCTAAAATATGTTTTGAAGAAGCACATCTAATGATAAGCCATTGTGCAAGGCCTACCATTATTTGTGTGTCAAATACTGGATATGGGTGTAGCATACGACCAATGCCTGTTTTGGTGCTTAGCTATGTGCTTATGGCATTTTAAATACAGAATCTACCCTTGGTGATTAGTAGAGTTTTGGGTTAGAGAGGGACAGTAGGAAATTTTGAACATTCATGAATTTTCAGAGCTCAGTTGCTTTCGATAAAATTGATGGAAGGCAGGGTGCCCTTTTCTGTACTTAGTTATCCCCTCCTGCTTTTCACATGCATCATTTGTGGACTAGATGGAGGTGACCACAATAACTTTTCTTCTCGTTATACCTTTTTAAGTGTAGTGAAATCTAGTAAAATAAATGTTTCCATACTTATCATTGTCCCTTTATATTGTTAAGGTTACAAACTTTTTTTTTCTCCCTCCATTTAATTAAAAGCTTACCACGGGGTATTTTATCTTTTGCAGCTGGTGTATGGTGTCGTTAAGCCGATACTGTATGTCCGAGGGAGTTCTTTTCCGGAGCCTGTGCATCAGATGATTCAGAGGAACTGTATTATGCTTGACCAGTTCTGCAATGGGCATTCTCCTTGCAATTATTCAGGGGCTGTTACCTTTATACATTCTACTGCTGTACAGTCTGATCAACAATACCAGCGCTTTAACTACTGATGGTAAGTTGATGCAATCGCTTTTGACTTGCGGGGGTGGGGGAGGGGAGTGGGGGTTTAATAATTAATCATTCTTCCCCATGATCATGCATGTCAGGCATTGAGCCAAGTTCAGGGACCAAAATATTTTATAATCCAATTACGATATGACAATGAACAAAAGTCGAGATTGGAACTTCACTGAAGAATATGCTCATTCTAAGACAAAAAATTTCTGAAGTGGACAGCCATTTTTATTTTAGGACGAGAGAGTAGGATTCAAATAAATTGGAGATGGTCTGAACCTGAAGCAATTACTTGTAGATTATGTGCCCATCTTTTGAGTACTATGTCGAGTTAAGCACCTATTTGGTCCTTAACCTATTGAGTTGTTTTCCTTTTGGTCCTTAACCTATTCTGGTTTTCCTTTTGGTCCTTGATGTACCTAGTTGCAGGATAAAGTGGTCCTTAACCTATTTTAGTTTTCCTTTTGGTCCTTGATGTACCTATTTGCCGGACAAAGTGGTCCTTAAAATCGTCGACATGGCTTGTTGACCGAAAGGAAAACTAAAATAGGTCAAGGACCACTTTGTCCTGCAAATAGGTACATCAAGGACCAAAAGGAAAACTAAAATAGGTTAAGGACCACTTTATCCTGCACCTAGGTACATCAAGGACCAAAAGGAAAACCCAAATAGGTTAAGGATCAAAAGGAAAACAAATCAATAGGTTAAGGACCAAATAGGTGTTTAACTCGTACTATGTCACCTGTGTATATTGAATGGGTGTGAGTATGTGATGTCTCACTTCTCTTCAGTTTAAATACAGGGGCTTTCTTCATAGAAACTGTATGTTTTGGTAACAGAGCACAAATGCACAATGATACTTCTCTACTTTAGTCTCATTATGAGTTCTTTATCTGTGTTGAGAATTAGATGATCTTAACAAATATACTTTCTTGAAGTATATCCTTTCAGAAGTGTTGCACACATGTACCATACCCGTACGTCATAGTTTGAGAGTCCAAGAGAGGTACTACATCATGCATTCAAGAGTCCATGTAATAAAGGTTACATTTTGTTGACTCTTAACAGCTTTGGTGATAGCATATATGTCTGAAGCTTTAGTTGTATTTTATGTGAACTTTCAACGTATGTGAAATTGCCGCTTCATTGCAAACGCATCCTGCGTAAAATAAGAAGAATAGCGTGTCCAAGTTCAAGGCATTGCAAAGGGATGTCTTGATATCATTTTCTGTTTTGGATAATATGACACATATTTTTCTCTGCATTTTGCAGGTGAAGCTCTTGTTAACTTCCGGATCAAAATTATTAGCTCGGACGGGTTGCTTCTACGGTGGAGGCCTGAGGATCCTGATCCGTGTGGGTGGAAAGGAGTAGGATGCGATCCAAAATCCAAGAGAGTTGTATCATTGTGAGTTTTTAATATGATTTCTTATTTACTCCCTTGAGAATTGGAGGATTCCATGCTCTTGTGCATGATCTTTTGAGTCTTGGGAGACAATGTCTTCTGTCATTTCTAAGAAGAAAGTAGTTTTTGCTGCTCCTTCTATTGTAACCATTGTGTCTGATGCGTCTACTTTCCTGACCATAATGGCAATACTGTTGGGTATGATGTGAGCCTGGCTATCTTTGATCTTTGTTTGGTAATGCGTAAAGCTGAACAAGTAGGTCCACACTTAGGTGGCTGATATAGGCTTAAAAGAATCTAATACATTTCAGCCCTTGATTTTTTTTTCTTAAAAGGTCAGCCTGGTGCACGAAGCATCCCCACGTAGCAAGGGTCGGGGAAGGGTCACCACCACAAAGGTGTAATGTAGGCAAACCTTACCTTGCATACATGCATGCAAGAGGCTCCTTCTATGACCCATCAAATGGCTTTAAGTTAGGCAAACCGTTCAACTATGTTCACCCATCTCTCCGTTTTTCCGTGTTCCCTCCCCTGAGTTTCCTGTATAATGGCAATAGCAGGCCTCCTCCAAAGATGTATCTTTGTCCACCAGTTGGAAATCATCTCCTCCTACTTTTAACGTTAAGGGTTATCTCTTGCATCCTGTGCTCAACCATCTTAAGGCGTGTTGAGTAAACTGTCCATGGAAGCCAAGCCAGGGTTGCACGATTCCTAGTTTGTCCGATTCGAATTCGCGATACGAATTTGCGATTCGCTCAGCCAATGGAATCCGATACGTAGAGTATTACAATTATTGCCATTCGCTAATTCGCAAAATTAGTACATTCGATCTTAATAAATATTAAAAAAAAATAAAATAATAATAAACTTACTTTTCATAGAAAAACAACATTTTAACGTTGTGGCTTTTCAATTCTAGAGCCGTTTGTGTTTTCCTTGGAAACCTATCACTAAATAATGTACAATAATTATTAATTGCAATAGTGACTTTTCAATTTTGAGGACAATAATTGCGAATTCAAAGAGAATTTTCAAGGTATAGGTACATGAATCGAAGATCACGATTCACGAATTACACCGTATCGATTCGGTATCGAATCGCGAATTGTTTCCTGCGAATCAATAGGCGATTCGAGGCCATGGGGAGCGAATCCTGCAACCCTGAGCCAAGCAGCTTAGTTATGCCACAAACAGTTTTTATGAACGGATTGGCTCCATTTGTTTCTTTTGAGATAATGGATGCATTCACTTAGCTGTTAGGTCGAATTAATTGCTTACAGGGGTGCGCTCATGAACTTGTAGTTTCTTGACATTTCTGAATAATGGAAATGACCAGTATAACCATTAGACTATAATTGCGAAAGAGAAACACCAAACTTCTTAATTTGTTGAACTATTTAAAAGAAAATCACTCTAAAGTTTTTTAATGAGAGAATTGATTCTGACTTCTGATCTGAAATTTTTAATATCCCAACAGGCCCCAAGCACACACATATGTTATTACATTAATTTGAGATAGTTTCATAACTTAATACATGTTTCTTTAAGGGTCTATCTTTTATTAACTACATAATAAATTACATTAGTATGATTAAGTATAGTCACTCTTCTCTTGCTTTTCGTAAAGAAATATGTAAAGTTCGTTAATTGAGTCACATGCACATAAATGTTGTTTACATAGTGTGTAGGCCATCTACTGGGATCTGTTGGAGATGGTAAGAACTGTGTTGTTCTTCTTGTTTATTTGGCTGGATTAAGTTCTCAGGAAATGTATTTTTCTTTTCAGTTTATGGAAATTGGAAAGGGGTTTCCAAATAGTAAGATTCTTAGTACAGTTTGTATACAAAATTACTCCTTAAGTCCACAGTTAGAAGGCAATTCAAAACATTGTCTTTCACGACAGAAGGACCCCGTCATGGAGGCTACAAATTCTGGTGTATTAAGTGCAAGAATTTAGTGAAAGGCTACAAGCTTTGTTTGTCTATTTAAGTTGTATGTGTGTAGTAAAATATAAGGGGTCGTTTTAGTTAATGTAAGCGCATGTTAGTAAAAGGGGTATAACCAAATTTCCCCCGATTTATGTAATCTTCAGTGATGGTCTGAATGCCATGATCGTTTGTTTCTCCATTGTGGCTCCTGGTTCTTGTCGAGTCACTTGTTTTGGGTAGTTTGTGAAGCTTGGGTCTGTCCTGGTTTCCTACCCGCTTCATATATTATTTTCTTTCTGTAATCAATGTAATTATTTATATCAGAAAAGGAAAAGAGAAGTACTTATTGTAATTTTTATTATAATATCCAGGAACGTTTCTAATCACAAGCTGAGTGGATCAATTGCACCAGACATTGGGAAGCTTGAGCATTTGCAGTTGCTGTATGTTCTATTCTAGGAGTCTTTATCTGTGTGTGTATGTGTGTGTGTGTGCACGTGTGTGAGTGTGTTCTTTCTGTATGTGCCTTGCTAAGGCTATACATACTTATAATGATAGATGGTATGCACTTCCACTGATGCTATTTATTCAAATCCATGTTCTAGAGATCTTCATGGCAACAACTTCTATGACGCCATTCCTCCTGAACTTGGAAATCTTACGGAGTTGAAAACATTGTAAGTATATTTACTTTCCTCTGACTATAAACATATCTTTGTTACCATCTATATCTGTTCTGAGATTTAGTAACTTAGTTTAGACTATCAACTCAAAAAAGAGAGCAACCAGGTGTTACAAGACTAAATTAATTTAACTCAAAAACTGATGCCTGTTGGGACCGGTTATTCTATGTTGTGTCTGGTGATAGTATCTACCTGAGAGGGATAGAATGGGTATGCATTAGGTATTGTTGAGCTTGAGTTCTGAGAGGTTGTCCTAATCCTGCTTCGATTGTTGACGCAAATTCTAACTTCTGTGAAAATTTATGTCACAAGGACCAAGAGAGTAGACACTAATGGATTAGAGTCAGGTACTCTTCTTCCGGAGATGAGTGAGTGGCTTGATAGACCTTTCTCACAGGAGGAAGTTAGGATTGCGATAGTCGAATGGAAGGTGAGAAGTCTCCTCCGTGATGGTTAGGGCTGTGCTTGTTTAGTCTCAATTATTTTTTTATTGCATTCAACATAACCAACTAATTTTTGTGCATTCATGGTCACTATGGCCAACGGCATCCACTTTCTGCAGTTAAGTGGTCATAAAAGTAACATTGGAGGCTTTTATTGCAAAATTATAGAGTTAAATGTAAGCTACGAATATACCTTTTTGTTAATACAACAAATACAGAGTTTAGATAAAAAATATACTACCTCCGTCCCAGAGTAAGTGTCCACCTTTTCTGCATGTTAGCACGAAGGAATTTTGAGCTATAATTTTAGGTTGATTTAATTATCATAATGAAATTATAAAACTTGTTTCTTAGACACCATTATATATACTTTCAATATCAATTTTTAAATTTTCATTAAAATAATTAAATCAACCTAAAGTTATTGCTCAAAGTTCTTTCGTGCTAACATGCAAAAAAGGTGGACACTTACTCTGGGACTGAGGGAGTATCAATTACACCAAAAACAAAAAAGAAAAAAAGAAAACTTAACTACAGTGCCTTGGCATGCTGTACCCAGCCGCCATTTTGCCAACTCCCTCCCAACCAAACCGCCTCCCTCCTTACTCAACCACCCAATTGTCCTAAGAAACAGATCATTACTTAGTCATATTAAAAATCCACATTGGAATGCAATTTTAATTCAGGAAAAGCTTCTTGAAACCTTTTCTCTTTCCTTTCCTTCCTTTGTTTCCCTTTATATTCCTTTCCCCTTTTTCCTTGAAATGGGTTTTGTAAAGGAGATAACAATCAACCTGAAAACCCAATTACACTTGGGTTCATGGCCTATCATAGTAGGTGCAGCTCCATGTAGATTAGTTACCTCTAGTTGGCTCAAATAATCCAAAATCCCCTCCATGATTCTTGAAAGAAGCAATTACATTGCTATGGCAGCCTTAGTTATTAAAGGCCCAAGGCGCACCAAGGTGCAAAAGGTGTGCCCGGAGCCTAAGCGCAAGGCGGGCGCTCGCCTGAGCGACGAAGCCCGCAAAAATGTCTTAAAATACTATAAATATAATATAATATACATACAACACCAAGATAAACAATAAATCAAATGCAAGTAGTAAATCAAACTTACGTTATAATTCATAAAAGAAACAAGCATGAATAGATGTTCAAACAAGCATAAAGAGAAGTTCAAATAGAAGGAGTCTAAGTCTAACTCCTATAAAATGATAAGCAGTTGTTGGTCATCCTAAGATCCCTTCATCCTTCTCAAATCATCTTCATACACATCATCTTCTTCCACATACGCCTTGTCTGCTCCTTCTTCAAATTCGTCCTCGTCCTCTGAATCTTCATCTTCCACATACTTGCCAGAGTTCTTCCCAGACCGCCGAGGTTGTTGGTGTTAGTTTGAAGGAGTTCCTAGTGATCTCTACTCTTATACAGAGTTATGGTGCATGTACGTGAGAAAGTCGTGGGAGAGGAAGAATATTAGTCGCGTATTAGGTTTAATTGCGATGTAATTGCCGCTCAATTGCTGAGCCTGAAGCCTAGGCACACCCCAGGCTCCAACGTTGCGCCTCTCTGCGCCCTGGGCCTAGGCGCGCGCCTAGGCGCGCTTTTAATAAAGCAAAGAGCCTACAATCATCTTCAACTCTATCTCCCCGAACAATTTAGTGAACTACCCTTGTTAGTTACCCTGAAAAATTTCCCAACTACCCAACAAAGAAGCAGTTCATTTTTTTATATGGAATCATATGCTACAAATTCCTTAACTGAGCACAAATTCAGTGATGGGCTTGTGGTTATACTGGTGGGTATAAAAGTGGGTCTGAATTTAGAAATAAAAGGATTTTGATCGTGCGGTGTGAGAATTCTGGAATGGAAGTTAGTTTTTGATTTGGAGGGAGCTGGGTGGTGGGGAAATGGCGGGGGAGGGGTTGATGAAGAAGTTATTTTTTAGTTTAATTGATATATTGTTCATTTAAACCCCTGTATTTGATGTATTAACAAAAAGTAAGTCTTAGATTGCCTTTAACATTATAATGTTACACATAGAACTTTCAATGTTACTTTTATGACCACTTAACGGCATAAAATGGATGCCGTTACTCATAGTGACCATGAATGCAACAAAAATTAGTAGTTGGATATGTTGAATGCCATAAAAATTAAGTTCTCTGAAAATGATTTTTCCATCTCAGTTTAACAAGGCATAATGTAACATGTTGAAAGATGAACATGCTCAACCTTAATTAACTCAAGACTAGATAAATCTCTGATGAAAGATTCAGTATGATATTAACTCCCATATAAGGTCCCCTTAGATCTTGGATAAGTTCTCACCGTTTTTGTTTTTAATTTGTTATGGAGCTTATGCCACATGTTGATGCAATGTAAGAATTGAATTGGAACCTAACAGCACGGCTTGAATTAGCATTAAGCATCCTACAAGCCAGAACTATCACTCGCCTTGTCCTCTTCTACATTCTCCCATGACTTCAATGTGAATCTATTTCCCAGAAATTGTTATTGGATTCTGGTTAAATTACCGTTACTAGTGAGCATCACATACGCAAACATTGTATACATGGACATCTAGAGATTTACGTGTATGTTGAGTGATATAAAAAAAAAGTTGTACTTTGAAAACTTTGTACTCCGAAATGGTTTCTTCCTCCTGATTGTTACAGTTTGTATATGCACTTTACATCTCATTGTGTACATTAAATTATATTTTTTTTTTGGCTTGTGAGTTG